>VZRO01001257.1:254-26576 GCA_013397915.1 Daphoenositta chrysoptera
AGCTGGGACCCACTGTCACCTATGGAAACCCAGAGCGATTCCGCCCTGGAGCCCACTGTCTCCTGTGGGAACCCAGAGGGACCCTCCTGGCAGCCTCCGTCACCCGTGGCAATCTGAGGGACCCTCCCCTTGGACCCGCTGTCACCTATGGAAACCCTGAGACATCCTCCCCTGGATGGCCCCCTGTAACCTCCAGGAAGTCCTGAGAGATCCTCCCCTGGGACCTCCAGGAAACCGTGAGGGATCCTCCCCTGGGACCTCCAGGAAACCGTGAGGGATCCTCCCCTGGGACCTCCAGGAAGCCTTCCTGTCACCTGTGGGAATGCTGCTGGAATCCCACCATTCTAACCAGCCCACCCCAACAGGCAAACCCACCCCACAGGGCTCTGATCCATGGGGAATCCTGCTGGACTCGCCCCCTTAGGACCAAGTCACCCTGTTAGATGCTCGTGTTGGGGGTGCAGACACTTACCCAGGCATGAGGATGGAGGTGCCAGGAGCCAGGATGAGGCCATTCCACACTGTCCCCTGGAGCTGTGACCCTCAGCCTCACCCCATGGTGTTCCCACCCGTGTTTGGTTCCCAGGGCATGGCAGGAGAGCGTCTCCCTGAAGGAATTGCAGCGGAGAGGCGTCTGCTTGCTCAAGCTCCAGGTCACCAGCCAGAGAACCGGCCTCTATGGGCGTCTCCTCGTGACATTCCAGCCCAGGAAGTGGGATTCGGACACCGAGCTGCCCTCCAACAGCTTTGGGCCTGGTCAGTGACATTCCTGTCTTTCCAAAGAAAGAGATCGTAGAGTCATGGAATGGTTTGGGTTGGAAGAGACATTAAAGCCCATCCAGTGCCACCCTCTCTCATGGGCAGGGACACCTTCCACTAGCCCAGGTTGCTCCAAGCCCTGTCCAGCCTGGTGTTGGACACTTCCAGGGATGGGACAGCCAGAGCTTCCCTGGACAGTGACACATTCACCCCACCTCACACTCTCCCTTCAAACCTTTGCAGGGGACATCGTGGGGCTCTACGAGTCGGCCGGGCAGGGGGACCCGCTGTGCACGGGCGTGGTGACACGTGTCAGCCCCAAGGCAGTGACGGTGGCCCTGGAGGAGCCCCGGGATGGGGAGCTGGCCGTGGACCACGAGCGCTCCTTCCGCCTGCTCAAGCTGGCCAACGATGTCACCTACAACAGGCTCAAAAGGTGAGGGCTCACGTGGGCTCCACCTGCCCAGCAGGGTGAGGAGTGCCAAGGTTAGTCTGGAAAAGCACTTTCCAGACCCTTCCCAGTTTGGATTAGTCATTCTACAGCCTCACAACAGCCTCAGCTTGCCCACCTGCTGGCTGGTCCTGCTCTTCCCTTTCTCTCTCCCAGCTGTGTTTTGGTCCCATTGCATCTCCTCTGTAACTCTCTGGGTTCTGTCTAGGGCCTTTTCCATCCTGGCAGGAGGAGTGAAACATCCTGAAAAAGCACATTTGGCTGTACCAAGCAGGGGCGATGGGAAGTGGAAGCCTGGCCAGCACAGGGATGTGTGTGCAAGGGTTGGGGGATGCAGGAATTGTGTGGGATTAGCCCGGCGGGGTAGCACTGTTCAGCTTTGGAATAGCTCAGTCCATACTCACGGCCTGTCTCTGGGCCCTTGGGAGTCTCCAAAGGAATTCCTGCTGTGCCTGTAACCTGGATATTCCCTTCTTTGGCAGAGCTTTAACTGCCCTCAAGCAGTACCGCGGCGGCCCAGCCTCCAACCTGATCGATGTCCTCTTCTTTGCCTCTGCTCCCAGGGCGTTCCCTGAAACAAGTAAGGATCCTTTTTTGTCAGGCTTGACGGGCGTCCTTGGGAATTGTCCACGGGAACACAAATAGCTCTGATCCCTGTTTTTATCCACACGTACAGCCACTTTGTTCCAGAAAAGACCCCAGTGTTGAATGCGAGTCACCAGTGGTGCTGCAGCTGGTAGTATTGTGCTCATAGTGGTTTATACTGGGCACATTTCCCTCATGGAAAGAACCTTGACAAAAACTTGGATATAAGTAGAGTCCCCTTTGTTGTGCTTCTCTGGAAAAAACGAAAGATTAAATGACACAGCTTCACCTTTCGGAAAAGCCACGGGGAGAGCAAAGCCTCTGATCAGCAGCTGTGTCAGGTATCAACAACTGCTAATGGATATTAGCCCTTGACAGAAGAGAAGGATCATCTGGGCTGCCAAAATCAGGGAATGAGGGCTGAGAGTGGGCTGGGCTGCCCAGCGGGGTGGGCTGTGTCTAAGCCATGTGCAGAGCTCAGGTCTCTGCTCTCCCCACTCATGCCATCCATCCCTGCCAGGGTTCTGCCCCTTTTTCTCCCCACCACAGCTCCCTGCACTGTTTGTCTTCCCTTGATTCCTGGATTTGCTGCCCACCCTGGTTTGCCTCTCTGCCATCCCCTCCAGCCAGGCTTGGCTTCCGATAGGATATACCAAGGACAAAAATGGGCATTAATGAGTCCTATCCCCATTTCTCTAAGCACTGATCCCAGTCTGAGTCAAACCTTTTAGCCCTTTGGCTGCCTGGGGACCTTGGTGCACTCAAGGTTTTAATATTAAATAAAATAATGAAATTTTAATCAACTAACTTCCCTCAACAGTGCTTTCACCCCTGAGGGAGCAGAACTGCCTCTAATGAAGGAAATCTCCTTTTTGCCACATCACTCAGCTGTGCCAGGCTGAGCAGAGATGAATTTTCCATCTCCCCAGCACTGGGAATACGGATGGATAGATTGAGCCACGTTAGGCAGACAGAGGAGGTGCAATACGAACACAAAGGCCTTGCAGTTACCTCCTCGTTTCAGAGCTTTCTCCCCAGCTAGAGAGATGTTGTACTAAACAGGAATTAAGTGATAATAACTTGGAATAAGCCTGCCCTGAGCTGAAGGGCTCTGTCAGACAAACCTCCCAGCACTCAGGCAGCTTTCCCACGTCACAGCCTCTCCTGCCATGACCGAGCACCCATTAGCCTGGTTTCTTTGGGGATCTGTCTCATCCCATCCATTACCTGGTTTCAAACAAACCCATCAGCAGCAGGCTGAGTCAATAAGTCCTGGACAGCTCATGAAATTGGCTGTCTAGACACACATCTGTGTCAACGCCGTTCCGGGATGCGAGACGAGCTCGCTTCCGTCAGAAAGCAGGGAGCCACGGGGAGGGCTCCCAGTTGGGTCCACTCCAACAGCTGAAATGTGCAGCAGCAGAAGCCTAAATCTGATTTTTTATATAAGTGGGGGGGGAAAAGATGAGAATCCTAATTTTTCAATCAGGGAGCCTTTTAGGTGGGCTCTGATGCCGCTGTGCATTTCAGTAATTAATTACCAGACAGCAGCAGCCCAACCCAGCACGTTAAAGCCCAAGTCTTTTCAAAACACTTAAAAATGCAACAAGAAATACCCTTGGCATAACACAAAAGCATGGGACAGGCTGTGGGAAGAATAACCTAAGGAATAGTCAAAAGGAGAGGAAGGGATCACCAGTGGGTAGCTGGGAGCTGCAGCAAAGATTGGGACTGGCACAAAGCACTTCCACACCTCACCTTGCTGCCTCCAGGAAGGTTCCAGGTGGGAGAAGAATTTTTCCAAAAAGGGCAGACTGAACTGAGCAGGAATTTTACCCTTACCAAACTGCCTGGGAAGCAGAATCCAGGTGCTCACCCATTAAAAATGCCCTGCTTGTCTTCCGTCCACTCTGACCTGCACCCATGGCCCTGCTGGAGCTTCCACACCTGAAACCTCCTCCAAATAATTCTCCCGGCATCCATGTGGGACCCCTGTACCGTCACATTTTGGGTATGGGGGCGAGTGGAGAGGCTTTACTTGCCAGCAGAGGCCAGCATTGCTCTGCTTTCTGTGCTGCTCCCGGCCATCCAAGAGGGACACGGCCCTTTTCCCTTTGGAACGCAGGTTCTGCTGTACCTATGCAGGTCACTGATAGCTGCCAGCTCTGTCCCATGCTAATGGGCTGGAGAAAGTGAGGGATGCTCATTTTTATTCCCAGCACTGGCTCCAGAAGACCTGGCTTGTGTCCAGCTCTGCCCATGGCTCTGAAAACATTAGAAAAGGGAAAGAAGCAATTTAAAATCCTGGTTAAAAGACAGGGATGTCCCCAGTAGAGCCAGCCTGGCAGCAGAGCACTGGGGAAGCACCAGGGATTTCCAGCAAAACTTGCTTGGCTTTTTGGCACAAGTCACTTGCAAAAAACCTGAAATGCTCTTCGTCCCTCTTGTCATCACAGGGGCCATGGAGAGGCCCCTGAGGTTCTTGGGGAAGACTAAGCAGTTCAGACAACTCAGCTGCCAGGTATTTTCTCTGGAGAACAAGGAAAGTTCTGATCCAGGCTGAAGTATCCAGCTGGATTTTGTCCAGCAGTGTTGGCTGCAGTGAGGTTGTGCCGGGGAGGAGCTGCTGGATTGCTCTTGGTGAGGAATATACCTTGGAAAGGGCTGCCAGCTCTGGAAAACCTGGGCTCATCCTCCCAGGAAAGGCTGTTCCCATCCATTTTTGGTGCAAAGACCCTTTTCCTGGGCTTGGATATCACCCGCCAACCCACTGCCTCACCAGAGCAGCTGGAACTGTGCAGAGGAACATCTCAGTTCCTGGAAGTGTTGGGGCACCAACCTGGACAGCCAAGGTGATTTGGTTTTTAACACTAATAAATGGGGTTGTGCATCAGGGTACAATTACCTGGCCACCAGGGAGACACATTCCAGGGATTTCTTTAGGTGGAGATACCTGGAGTCCAGCTGCTGCAGGGAGAAGGGCTTGGAGGAGCCACAGCATCCCTAAGAGGCTCTTCCCTCCTCCCCACCACTGTGGCCAGCCCAGGAGAGGCACATTCCCAGGCTTCCCACACAGCAGCTCCTGGCAGCCTGCGGTTAGGAGGGATGAGGGTGGGCACACGCCTGGAGAAGTTCCTGAGCTCATCCTTGAGCAAGGAAACATCAATGACTCCCACGTCCCGGCTGTTCCTCACTGTGGGAAAAGCCTCTCAGGTTTTCAGCTACTCCTGCTTTTTCCCCAGCCCATGGGATGCTTCCTGGTCTTCTCGTAGCCATTAACACACTCACCCAAAAATTACATATAAACCAAGAGGCAGCGTGACAGCAAAAAGCACTTCTAGCCCCATTTCTCTCTTCCCCATCACCTTCTCGATGAGTATTTTTTGTTTAGCCTCATTGAGTGGTGCTGCTTCAAAAGCCACAGGCCACACACGACTTCACCTGCCTAAAACCAGAAGAAACTTCCATGTTTTTAATCCAGCCCTTAACGCAAAGGGAGGGATGAAGCACACGATGCCCGGCAGGGAAGCATGCCCAGAGACGTGTCTTATATAAGCTTTTGTGGGAACGTTATTTTCGGGAAACCTCAGTGTAATGAGTCATCATCCCCGCTGTAATTAACTCCCATAATGAACAAGGAGATTAGCAGCAGGATTAGGGGTGGGGGGATGAGAATAAATTTGGGCCTAAATGAGATAAATCTGGGAGGTTAAAAAGCAGCTTTTGAGAATTCTGTCTCTGCAGTGAAACCAATTCTCTTCTAATGCAATTTGAATATTCTTTTCTCTTTTTTCCTCCCTTATTAAAGCAGAAACTAATTTTAGTTTTATCATTTAAATTGCTCTTTGTACCTTTTCCTGCCTTCATTGCCAGTCTTGGCTGACCACCACAGGGCTGCTCTGTTCTGCTCGCAGACTCTGTAGGTTTTCCTGCTTTGTCACTGGTGCTGCGTTGGGCTTGTTCACTGGCAGTGATTTGTTTGCCAGATCTGCAACTTCCTCCCCAATTTTCATTGAAGATTTCAACTAAAGATGCTGGTTCTCCTGCAAAACAAACCCAGAGCTCCCCCCAGAGCCAGGAAAACCTACCTGTTTGATGCTGGAGCAGCTAAATGCCTCTTAAATTCTGAAAATTCCACCACTTACTGGCTGTAGGCCAAATATCAGGGCTGGGGAAGCATGGATGCAGGATGCATGGATGCCTGGTTGTTTTGGAAGCATAAAATGCTTAATTTGACCTTCTGGGGTCTTCCAGCCCCCTCAGTGCCTTCTTCCCAAGGATCTCCTCGTTGTGAAATGGATTTGGGCCGGCTGCAGAGAGCTCCATGTATTCCTGGATTTGTGCTTCTCAGCCAGCTCCCAGTTGGGGCTGAGGTCCCTGAGGCTCTCCTGCTGTCTCCCCAGAGCCTCTGGAGTTCTTCAATGCCTCCCTGGATGAGTCTCAGAGGGAAGCCGTGTCCTTCTCCCTGGCTCAGAGGGAGCTCGCCATCGTCCACGGGCCTCCCGGCACAGGGAAAACCACGACCCTGGTGGAGATCATCCTGCAGGCTGTGCAGCAGGGCCTGAAGGTGAGCCTCGGGGACAGCGACCACCTCTCCTGGTGTGGAGACCTCAGAGCAGCTTTCCAGTTACGGGAGGGACCTACCGGGAAGCTGGGCAGGAATTCCTTGTCAGGAACTGGGGTGATACCACAAGGGGAAATGGCTTCAAATGGGAAGAGGGGAAATTTAAGGTGGGTATTGGGAAGAAATCCTTCCCTGTGAGGGTGGGGAGGCCCTGGCACAGGGTGCCCAGAGAAGCTGTGGCTGCCCCATCCCTGTCAGTGTCCAAGGCCAGGTTGGACAGGGTTGGGAGCAACCTGGGCTAGTGGAAGGTGTCCCTCCCCAGGGCAGGGGGTGGGACTGGATGAACTTAAAGGTCCAAACCAGACCATTCCAGGTTTCTGTGATGATTTTGCACACTCCTGGGCTTTGTGGCAGCTGGAGCAGCTCCCGTTGAATCTGTGCTAATCCAGAGCCTGGCTTGGCTGGCAGGGACCAGTGGCTTCCCCACCAGCTCCAGTGAGGTGCTGACAGAGCTCAGGTTTGGTGTTCACTGGGGACCCTACCCACGTGCTGCAAAGCAGGGAGGGAATTACCTGTGGCGATGCCGGTGGTTTATTCCCCACAGAAGCACGTTGGTCTCCCTCTCTCTGTTCTTCCTGCTTGGATACCTCTGCTCCAGCCTTGGTGTGCCCTCAGAGGTGCCAAGGCGGTGTTTGTGCCCGGCAGGTGCTGTGCTGTGCCCCGTCCAACGTGGCCGTGGATAACCTGGTGGAGCGGCTGGCGGGCAGCAGGGCCCGGCTGCTGCGGCTGGGACACCCCGCCCGCCTGCTCCCGCCCATCCAGCAGCACTCCCTGGACGCCGTCCTGGCCCGCGGGGACAACGCCCAGATCGTGGCCGACATCAGGAGGGACATCGACCAGGCCTGGGTGCGTGGCCCCGCGGGGGTGGGTGCGTGTGTTGCCTGGAGTCATCCGGTTGCTCCGGCTGGAGGTTAGAAGGTCAGACATTAGGGAGAAGTTCTTTCCTGTGAGGGCAGGGAGGCCCTGGAATGGGCGTCTCCGAGAGGCTGTGGCTGCTCCTGGATCCCTGGAAGTGTCCAAGGCCAGGCTGGATGGGGCTTGGAGCACCCTGGGATAGTGGAAGGTGTCCCTGCCCATGGCAGGGGGTGGCATGAGATGATCCACAAGGTCCCTTCCAGCCCAAACCATTCTGGGATTCTCTGATCTTCACATGCTGGAGGGCAGAACTCCTCCTGCCTGAATCCCTCATGGAAGTGGGAAAATCCCACTGCTGCTGTGTGGGGAGCTGCTGCCCCTCACATCACCTGTCTGGCCTGGTCCATGCCCTCCTCTTCACCAGAGGAACATTCCCATCATTAATTCACTTCCTAACAAGCTGTCTGCGTGTCCTGACACTCCCTCCCACTCTCAGCCACCTCAAGCAGAAAGCAGAGCACATTTAAAAATGCATCCGTAATTTCTTCTTTCTCACCCTAATTTTCTTAACCTTATCTTGCAACATAGCTCTGTTACTTGGGGTGAAGATTTGATGCTAATTAGGTTATTTTCCCTCCCTTTCTGGTGGCAGCACTGTCCAAAAGCAATTTTTTTTACTTCTTAGTTTATTTTCCATCTTTCTCACTGGTGATTAATTTTCCCTTTATCTCCTTGAGAGGAGTCTGTCACAGAAGCTGCCCTTGGCTCAGAGAGCTCCTCTATCTCCAAGGTCCTGCCCCATCTTTTCCTCCTCCTGCCTCTGTTTCTCCACTGCCACATTCCCTACTTGTCCCTGGAACAATTTCTCCCTTTGCAACTCCACGTTTTGCCTCTTCTCCCTCCTTTCCTTCACCCCAGCCCACAGAAGGAGCAGTAACAAAATGAAAACCTGTGGGCCCTCTGTGGGCGTTTCCTACCCCCTTGTGCCTCCTTCCCTCACCTGGCTTCGAGATTCCCAGGACCTCAACTTCTGGATACCCCAGCAAGGTTTCAGCCCCACAGTGCCTGAGTGAGAAATGCAGCACAGGTCCAGGGCAGTCCACTCCAGGGGTGCTGATCAGGGTCAGGGAGCAGTTCAGGAGGATGAGACAAGGAATCCAGAGAAGAAACCAGGCTCTCTCCATGAGCTGGCCTTAAATAGACTCCCAGACCAATGGGTGGATGGGGGAGCCCATATGAGGCAGGTGGGGATGATTAGAGGTGAAATTCTTAATCCCTGGTTAGGAATGGGTGACACCCAGGCTGACCATATCCTCATGGCCTGTGATCCCACCCCTGGAATTCCTGAGCCCATTTCAACCACAGACACATGGAGGTTTCACAGTTTTAAATACCCATGAGTTCAATCAAAATAGCTGGCTGACCTGATCCATGTTAGACCTTGCAAAAATCCATCCATCCATCCATGGCATGACTATAGGAACCAGCAGGTCTTACTGTTTTGGCTGCATATAAGAGCTTCTGTCTGCAGCTTTTTCATCTTTCTCCAGTCATCAGCCTTACCTCCAGGGAAATAATCCAAATTTCCATCTGGGATTGCTCAGTGAGCCACATCTGAGCTGTGGTCCCATGCCTGCTGCTCTGGAAGTGCTGGTGCCCAGTGCTGGTGGGTTGGGGTGGTAGATACATTTAAATACCTGCTAAAAAAAGCCCTGAGCCTGTCTGGATGCTGCTCTGGATCCTTTCCAGCAGCTCAGAGAGGCCAGTTTGAGGTGGCAGAGCTGCTACTGGGGCTTAGGGAGCCCTCCTGCTTCCAGGAGCCAGGAGGGCTCTGGTTCCCCAGAATAAAATAAGAAATCCCAGTCTGTCCTTCAGCAGAGGAACAAGACCCCTCTTCCCAAACATTCCTCCCTGCTCCATGCCCAGATGCTTTGGCTGCTCACAGACACAGCCAGAACTGAGTAGCAGCAGTTCGCTCTATCCAAATTTTTCTATTTTCTAGGCAAAAACCAAAAAGGCCCAAGACAAGGGAGAGCGAAGCCATTTCCTGGGTGAGATTAAGACCCTGAGGAAGGAGCTGAAGGAGCGAGAAGAGGCTGCCATGGCTGCAGCCCTCAGCCAGGCCAGCGTTGTCCTGGCCACCAACACAGGTGTGAGATCCTCCTGCTCGGTGTTTTCCCTCCCTTTGCCAGGTAAACCACATGCCCTGCAAGGCAGCATCCTGCTGGGATAGCTGGGAGACTTCCTCCGAGCTCCTGGGAGCTCAGCAAAGTCTCCCAAACACCTCCCCAGTGGGATTCTCCCAGCTTCCACTCTGGCACAGGATGTTGTTGAGCTCAGAATATGGATCTGGAAGGGCCCCTGTTAGCTGTGAGTAGGAGCTGGGAGTGCAGTGAGTAAACAAGTGCTGCTGGAGGTGTGCAATCTGCTCCTGATTGCATAAGGCACATGGGACTGCTTCCCTGCTTGGAGCGTTTCCAGGACTGATGGAATCCAGCACGTGTTTCCAGAGCCCGCTCCCAGGCTGCACGGGGCTGCTTCTGTACCCACCCAAATGGTGTGACACGGGATTTTAGGCAGTGTCCAGGTGTCCATCAGGCACCTGCAGCTACGGGTGAGAAGGTTTGGCACGTGTGGAAGGGCTTTTCTGGCTCAGGTTTTTGATCCTCCAGGGCCCACTTATAATCTTCAGATCTGGTTGCTCAAGGGTCATTTGCTGAAAGGAAACATCCATAAATTTTAGGTCATAAAAAAGCAAGTTACTGGAGTGAAGGTTAACGGAAAGATAAATCCTTCTGTGTCTCAGTCCCTGGGAATTGCCCTCTCTCTCCTTTTAACTTGCCTGAAAGACAGGGGCGGATTTCCTTCTCCCAGTAGAACTGGTATTTTTGTTGATCAGCTGTGATTCTCCCTGGGACTGGAGCTTCCCGGCCAGCTGGGGGTCTGTGCAAGTGGCAAAAGTCAAGTTATAACTGTACAACTCACCAGAGCGGATTCCTACAGGCTGGAAAACAGTTTTGGAAGGAAAACAGTGTCTTTGGTGGCAAACTGGAACATCTGAAGCGATGCAGAGCTGTAGAGGCAGCAGGATTTACAGTGGCAAAGCCAAATCCCCACTCTCAGAGCTGCAATAGCACAGGAGCTTTGGAAAAAAACATTTCTGTGAATAAAAATCCCCAAGTCTGGGTGGCTGGCTTCTTCACCCTGCCCTTCTCCTTTGGCATCCTTTTTCTTTGTGAGCTGCAGGGAGATTTGGATACCCCTGCAATTCAGATTTCTGGTCAAGGCATGGATCAGTATCAGTAGGTCTGGGTTAGAGCAGGATGCCTGTAAGGAGACACATGTTACAAATGGACCGCTGATGTTAAAAATCAGCCCTTGCTGAGGCTGTCTGGTTCCAGTCTCCTTTCCCTCTTCCCAGTGCCACGAGGAGGAGCAGAGGCATCGGGGTCTCAGCCCATCTCCCCCTCCCAGGATGTGCCTCAGTTACCAGACAGGTGGATCCCCAGTCCCTCACCCTCTGAGTGCTGGGGGTGAGGAGTTTTGTTGGCAGTGGGATGTGGGTGTTCCTTGCTCTGCTCCGGGTGACGTGCTGGAGCATATTGTTCTCTTTGGCATCTGGGCTTCGCTGCTGTTCCCAAAGATACTTGGAAGCTTCTGGGCCCAGATGTCAGGGAAAAAAGGACGAAGAGGAACTGGCAAAAACAATCCTGACTTACACATATCAGTGGATACGTGTTTGGCAGGGCTGAATTCCTAAATCTCTGCAAAGAAACATTATTTCACTTGCCTCAGTCACTGTAACAACTGGTGAGGTTTGTTTCCAGAGCGGGTTCCTCGCTCTTCCTCATTTCCCTGCTCGGTTGGGAACCTTCTCCTTCCACCAGGTGCTTCCTCAGACGGTCCCCTGAAGCTGCTGCCTGAAACCCACTTTGACCTGGTGGTGATTGATGAGTGTGCCCAGGCTCTGGAAGCCAGCTGCTGGATCCCTCTGCTGAAGGCTCCCAAGTGCATCCTGGCTGGGGATCACAAGCAGCTGCCCCCCACCATCATCTCCCACAGGTAAAAATTCTGGATCCTCCTGGTTTTTGTGCAGCTTCCGAATCCTCGTGATTGGAGACATTTCATGATAGGGATCTGTGCTGCCTGCAGGCTCTGAAATGCATTTGGGCCCATCCTCAGGCTAATCCAAATCTTCCCTTTAATTCTGCTTCTGTGGTTTCCACATTTATTTATTTAATGTATTAATATGTGAAGTGGCCCAGTGAGATGTTGCATTATCACAGACCTCAGGGGTTATAAAACCTCCCAATCCCTAACACGCGGATAATAAGAACAGTTAGTTTGTGGAAAAGATCTGTGGATAGTGCAAATTGCCTGTGCTTCCAGGGGGATGCTGCAAAGAGTACTGAGTAACCTTTGAGTAATTTAAAACAGAAATGTGCCCATGTTTATCTGGTTTAGGCAGCTCCAAATCTGGAATTACTGAACCGCAGAAGCAGAGAAATAGGGCTGACTTCATAAACATCTTCTCCTGCTTCCAGAAAATAATGAGCAAGACATATCTGCCATCTCACTTGAATTTTGAACACAGGAAATGAAAAATCCAAGGCAGGCAGCAGCTCCCAGCACATGGCTGAGGGACAGGGAGAACAACATTCAGGGGCTGCAGCATCCTCTCATTTTACCTCTCCCAGATGCCCAAAAGCTTGCTGTTCTGCAGATCTGGGCAGGTGATAAACATGTGCTCCACTGCCTGGAGGTGTCCAGGCTGGTGAGCTCCAAAAGCCTCTCCAGAGCCTTCCACCCTTGCTGTCCTGCTGTTTATTCCCTGGGAATTTGCAGGCTTGCTCTCCATGCCTGGGTTTTCCAAGCAAGGCACTTTTTGGAGTGGTATCTTGTTGACAGCAAGAAGAAATTGGCCATTTGGTCCTTCGAATTTCTGGGTTTTCATTATTTTCTGTAAGTGGTGCATTAGGGTTCCTCTTCTCCTCCAGAAAAACTGCATCATAGCTCCATAATGCTCCATAGTGCCCATCCAGCTGGATCCACCTCAGCAGCCTCAGCCTGGTTTTTTCCCCAGACTGTCAGTTTAAGGGCAAAACACAGTAAAAATCCCAGCTCTATTAGTCTGGAACAGGGCTGATGCTTAGCTGATGTCACTTTTGGCTCCCTCTTTAGAGACAAAGGCAGCTTTTCTTCACTCCAGAAACATTGCAGCAGCTGCTTTTTTCTGCGCTGTCACGGTGGCTGCTGCCAGGAGCCTTGGCTGGAGCCGGCAGCAAAAAGCTCCTCACGTCCCGCAGAGCTCCTGGATCTCCTCCTGCTCGAGGAGCTGTGCTTTCCTCTCCATCAGCTTTGACATGGTGGCCTTGGCAGTGCTGGAGGAACATCAGACTCCATGATCTCAAAGGTCTTTTCCAGCCTAAACAACTGTGATGCAAATAAATGGGATGCTGTAGAGCCCTGGTTTGGGTTTCCACATTCCCTGCAGGCCCGGGAAGCAGTGCAGAGGCAGATCCCTTCCACCTCCTTCCGTGGGTATTTCCAGAGCTCCCACAAAGGCCCCGAATCACCTGCCACCTCCTCTGTGGTTCAGAGGAAGCAAGGAGCTATTTCCAGGGATGATTCATGCGGAGGACTCCAACCCTTCCGCCCACCTTCCCCTTCTCCATTGATGACAGCGGGCCTGGAGTGGGTGGGCTCCTATTTTTGGGGCTACAGGGAAGGGTCTGAAGTTATCCGGGATGAATCCAGGCTGGCAGGAGGCTTGGCTGTTACTACAGCAGGGGAAGTCAGCCCTGCTCAGGCAGGAAGCCTCTGTCCTGCAGGAATGCTGTGGGACTCTATTTTTCCTCCGTGGAATCAGCATTTACCTGTTACTATCATCAGTGACCCCATGAGGCCTAGGGAACGTTTGATGGAGAGTCTGAAGGGTGCCCCTCTTCCCGGCTTTCTGACACACCTGGAGCTGTCCCAGGAGGCAGAGGGCATCCCCACACACACCTTGCAGTCCATGCTGGCACATTCCAGCCCCCTCTGATTCCCCCTCGGCAGCCCAAGCCGAGGCTCACAGGCAGCAGCTTCCAGTGTCCATCTTGGAGGTCCTCCTCCTCCTCCTCCTCCTCCTCCTCCTCCTCCATTTTGTCCCTGTCCCAGTGCACATATCCGTGCCGGGGCACTTGCTGCAGTCTGACAGGAACATTTGTTTCCCGTGTTGGAGCCCTCATTCCACCCTTTTCCCGATGAGTTTGTCTCCACATCAGGGCTCTGATGTATTAATTTGGTTTTACTCCGCTCAGATATCAGCAGATGCTTATCAAACCTCTTGCTCTCAACCCATTTCCTGGACAAACACAGGGATATTTTGCCGTCTCATTTGCCAACCGTCAGTCTGGATGTCTGCACCATCCCAATTCCATGTGCTGGTTCCCATGTCAGGTCTGAATGGACTTGCTTTCACTTTGTCACTGAAGTGCCAGGCCTTGGGTTTCTCTGGTAGCCTCCGCTGCTGGAATGTCCTGGGTGCACATCCATGAATTAACTCCATTAACGTGGAGTTCCTGAGGTGTGCAAACACAGTGACCTCCCTCTCCAGGCTTTTCCAGCCAAATCCAGTGTGTACTGCAGGGATCAGTCACACCAGCATCTCCTGTCTCAGGGATGAATAAGAAAAGATATGCCATGACTGAGGACACAGCTCCAGCCTTCCATGAGAAACAATTCCCTGTTTTCCTCCTCCTACTGGTCATTCTGGACACGTACAGGGCAGGCTGGCCAAGCACAGTGTTTCCTGCAGGCAAAACAAGGTGAAACCAGGTTAGCAACAAATCCTTCCTGCTGTGGGCTGGCTTTGGGAATTCTGCCTTTCCCAGCTGTACTTTAGGTACTTTAAAGTAGATATTCCCAAGCATCCCATGCATGGTTCTGTCTGTCCAGCCTCTTACCCCAATTTTATTTCTCTAAAGCAATCAATAAGTAAAAAAACACCTGCTCAGGGCACTCAGGATTTTGTTGGCAGAGAAATCAACCACCGTAGGAATTAATTGAGTGGTAAAATAATAGAAAATTATTAACAGGTGAAATATTCCCAAGCAGATTAATTCCTCATTATTAATTCAGCATATAACCAACCTCCTGCGGATCCCTGCGGTGGGAATGGTGCTGGAAGGGTAGGGAAGAGCATCATTGCTGAGGCTTGCTGTGAGGTTTAATGGCTGTTTCAGGCATGTGCTTGCACCTGAGTGCCAACAGCTCTCCCTGCTAAATTTCCTTCCTGTCCAGGAGATCCAGGCTCTGTGGGCAGAGCGAAGCTGGGAGAGTCAAGCTAATTCCTGATAACTGGAATGCATCCCCCAACCCCACATCCTGTTCTCTCCCCTCACCCCACCTCCCCCAGCCCCCCTCTGGCAAACTGCTGCCTCCCAAATTCTGCAACCCTGTCCATCCAGAGGTTTTTCCTCTTTTTTTTTTGCCTGTGTGCTGCATCCTATGATTCAGCAAGGAGGAGAGCTAATGAGGCCCAGCTTCTTGGAAAGATTTGTCCTTAATTGTCCCCTCTGCAGGTTTAATGACTTGGCAGTCTCTTGTCACATTTCCCAAGTGCCTGTGGTGAGCGTGGCAGGGCCGGCCGGTGCCGCGACAGCCCGCTCACCGTGGG
This sequence comes from Daphoenositta chrysoptera, assembly GCA_013397915.1. Lineage (NCBI taxonomy): Eukaryota > Metazoa > Chordata > Aves > Passeriformes > Daphoenositta > Daphoenositta chrysoptera. The sequence continues at coordinate 15,189 of VZRO01001257.1, forward strand.
GTCATGTAGCGCTGGAACTCCCCTGGCCGGGAATGGATGTGTGCTGTGCCCCAGAGCTCGATGGAAAGCGTTCTCCTGAGCTCTTCCCTGTCGTCATTCCATCATCTTCGTGCTGCTTCTTTGTGTCTGGCAGCCGCCAGCACCCCTCAGTGTCAGCCTCTGTAGGAAAAATCTCTGTACGCTCGCAACATCCAAGCGCAACGACTTCCATCCTTCTTCCTCAGGCAGTGCCTCCCAGCAAACCCTCTGTGGGGCCAGGGGAAAGCAAATAGGCTCCTGAAAGGATGAATCCAGTAGGAATTTGATTAATTTGTGCCACAGATACAAGGAAAGGGTGCTGCTGGATGTGAAGGGAGTTTAATGGGTGAAAAAGCAACGGGTGCAGTGCATCCGTGCATTAGTCCAGGATGAGGGGCCAGGGAAAGATGGAAATGGTGGAGCAGCAGGGGTCTTGGTGAAACCAGGGGTTGGCTGTGTTGACATCGAGCATTCCAAAATTTGGGGTGGAACTCTGATCCCAATACACTGGAGTAACACCAGTGCAGCTGTACACAGATGGATCACAGAGAATCCTGGAATCACTGAGTTTGGGAAAGACCTCCCAGACCACCCTGTGACCAATCCCCACCTTGTCAACCAGACCGGAGCGCTGAGTTCCACATCCAGCTGTTCCTTGAGCACCTCCATGGGGGTGACTCCATGGGCCATGCTGTTGGCGTTGCTTGAATTACGGTGGCAGGATCCGTGTCCAGGCTTCTCTGATCTCACAGCACGAGTCTGTCCCTGAGGGTCTGACAGGCAGCACTGTTGGCACCCAGGTGGAGCAGGGGTGACAGTGCCACCCCAGGGGAGCCACACGAGAGTGCTGAGCAGGGTTGGAGTGCAGGTGCTCCCAGAGCATTCCCACCGGCACCCTTGGCACGAGGGATGCGATGGGAAGCGCTGGCCGAGTCCCATCCCGCCTGGGCCGTCGCTGGGGGCTGGACACCCCCACTCTGAGGTGCTCTCCGTGCAGGGCCGCGGCCGAGGGGCTGTCCCTGAGCCTGATGGAGCGGCTGGCGGGGCACTACGGGGAGCGGGCGGTGCGGATGCTGACGGTGCAGTACCGCATGCACCGGGACATCATGGAATGGGCGTCCTCGGAGCTCTACGGCGGCCGGCTCAGCGCACACCCCTCCGTGGCACAGCACCTGCTCAGGTGGGTCACCTGCTCTCTGCTGCTGCATCAGCTGAAATGTGCTTTTCGTCCCGGTGTGTCCCTTCCCTGCGGAGTTTTCCGCTCCTCCTGTGGCTGGGGCAGTGGTTTTGTTTCAGCCGTTACTTCATCGAGGAGACATTACCTGGGCAGTTTGTCCTTTCTGCCCTGTAAGCAGAAGTGGTGCAGAGTTGTCTCCTCTGTCCTCCTTCACCGTGATCATCGTGGAATCCCAGAGTGGTTTGGGTTGCAGGGTTGGAAGCCCATCCCGGGCCATGGGCAGGGACACCTTCCACTAGACCACATTGCTCCATATCCCATGCAGCCCGGCCCTTCCAGGGATGGGGCAGCCACAGCTTGTCTGGATGGTGCTGTAACATCAGCAATGGTAACTGGCCCTTTCCCACATACCTTGTGCAGGGACCTGCCGGGCGTGTCCTCCACGGAAGAGACCAGCATTCCCTTGTTGCTCATAGACACTGCTGGCTGCGGCCTCTTCGAGCTGGAGGTGGAGGATGAACAGTCCAAGGGCAATCCAGGTATCGTTGGCCAGAAGGGATGGACTGAGGTGCTCGGCCCACCACGGGCTTGGCCACATCCCAGAGATGTCCCCCTGGGGAAGTGGGGTCCCAGAGAGCCTTGCTTAGCTGAGAGATCATTCCCTCCATAAACCCTCAACCTCCAGGGACTCCGAGCTGTGTTGGGGCTCTGGTGACAGTGTCCAGCTTGTGGGTGGCCACTCCAGCTGCTGTGTCCCCTTGCAGGGACATTTCTCCATTTGTCCATTTGGGACAGGGTGGAGAATGCCTGTGGCAGGTGCTTTACACCAAGGAAGGGCAAACAGCAGCAGGCAGAGCACAGGCCTGTTTTGGGAAGGCTATGGATAGGGCTCAGAATTACCTCCCAGTCCTCTGCTCCTTCCATGAAATCCTGTCTGGCTCTTCTCCATGGATTTTCCTAGGACACCAAGTTCCTGCTGGTTTTCACCTGAAAAAATAGGTTTCATTACAGAGCTTGAGTGCAAAGTCAGGCTGGAAAATACAAGGCAGTTTTTACCAGTTTAAATATCTTTCACCTTCTGTTTGACCCCCACCATCATATAAGCACCTCATTTTTCCATGCACCATTCCCAGGGCCCTGCTGAACACAGCAGGCTCTTGTTCCTCCATGGAGAGCCAAAAAGCCTGCTCTGAGAGAACTCGGATTTGGAGCAGGGCATTAGAAGCACATCTCCCCAAATTTGGGAGGCAGCCTTTTGGCACAGCTCACTGCAGAGTCTTGATGTTTATTGCTGTGTTTTGCTGCTGCAAAGCAGAAGCCCAGCCAATAACCCATGAAAGAATTCATATAGGGTTTTATTTTTCCCCTTAGATCTCTCTGAACCAGGCACCATCTTGGATAACCAGTTTGTGGCAGCCTTTCCTGCTGTTTTGGGGGAGGTGGGCACATTCCTCCAGCCTCTATTCCCTGTCACACTCTGTTCCTGTCCCAGGGGAGGTCCAGCTGGTGGGGATTCATGTCCAGGCCTTGGTGGACGCTGGTGTGAAGGCCAGGGACATCGCTGTGGTGGCCCCCTACAACCTCCAGGTGAGCTGTCCCTCTCCTGACATCCCCCCTTTCCCTGCACACAGAGCACCACGAGATCCCAGAGACCTGCAGAGCCAAATTTAACCAGCACTTGGCACCAACTCCTGCACCTTTGGGCAGCTGGAGGCCACGGAGGGAAGAGGGGTCAGTTAGGTGTTCCACTCCCAGCCTCAGGAGACACCAGTACTCATCCTTGTGGGTTTGGGAGGGAGGGATTTTCCCCCAAAACGGAGCCATTTTAATCGTTTTCACCCATGTATTTCCTTTAAAAGCTGCCCTTGGCCTGTTTCTCAGGTGGACATGCTCCGACAGCACCTTTGCCACAGCCACCCCGAGCTAGAAATTAAATCAGTGGATGGTTTCCAAGGAAGGGAGAAGGAGGCAGTGATCCTGTCCTTTGTCAGATCCAACAGGAAAGGTAAGAGCTCGCTGCCAGAGCGCTGCTCCCCAGGGAGTGGGAAAGACGTTGTGTAGCCGAGTGCTGTGGTTTCATTGCAGGGCTCTAACACTTGGCTCTGGATGGATTTACTGGCAAACCCTCCCTTTTCAGCCTTTTTTGTGTAATTAATGAATATATTTGCTGTCAGGGCTGCAGAGGAGGCTCCCATGGTACAGCAGGTCCAGGACTGCTCAGTTTGAAGGTTTCCTGGCCCTTGAAACCTCAGAAATTATTTAAACCAGAGCCCTAAGGATGTCACATCCCATTAGCCCCACATTTAGGGGAGCTGGGGGGTAATTTCTTGGGTTTTGAGCCCATTTTGGGTCACTTCCCTGCAGAAAGTGAGCAGGAGCTGGCATCCCAAACCGTGCACGGAAAATGCTGCTTTTGGGGGCAAAATCTAGAGCGGAAAATCAAGTTCTTTGCTATCAGCAGCTGCAGTGAAAGTTAATAGCTGGAAAAAAGCTGCTGCCCTGGGGCCACAAGGCTGCTGTGCGGGAGCTGAAGGATTTTGTGGAGCCAGCTGAGCAGGATCACTCCGTGATCACCTCTGTTCCATGCTGGGATCAATTCCCTTTCCAAATCCACATCCCTGCTGCCCCACCTGTGCTGCTGGAGGTGAAGTGCTGAGTGCTGAGGACTGGAAGGGGAAGAAAAGGGGGAAAATATGCACGGAAAGAGGAGGTGCCTCTTTTTCCAAGCCTAGAGGAGGAAAAGCAGCCTTGTGGGGAGAATGGAGGTGGGGACAGCACTAAGAATAGTCCTGATCCAGGAGTGACTCACCCCTGTGCTGGTGGGAGCTGGTGGCTCCAGGAGGGTGAGTGTCCCACAGCCCTTTCTCCTGCACAGGGAGAGGCCAAAGCTCAGGTGTGGGGCAGGAATTGCTTTCCTGGGGGCATGGGGAGGCTTCTCCTTGACCTGTCCCTCTGCAGCCATTCCTCATCCAGCAGGAAACCTTCTATTAAGAGGAAATTTCTTCCCTGTGAGGGTGGGGAGGCCCTGGCACAGGGTGCCCAGAGCAGCTGTGGCTGCCTCTGGATCCCTGGCAGTGTCCAAGGCCAGGTTGGACAGGGCTTGGAGCCACCTGGGATAATGGAAGATATCCCTGGCAGGGGGTGGGACTGGATGGGCTGTAAGGCCCTTCCCAATCCAAACCATTCCAGGATTCAAAGGAATTGGACTTGCCCCTGCAGCCGGGTTACACCTCATCAGAGAAACTGGGAGCTGTTCTGGGAGCCTCAGAGCAGGGAGAGGGGCTCCCCCTCAGCCCGTCCCCCCAAGGCAGCACAGATGAGGCTGCTGAGGCAGAGCCAGGCTGGGCACTGCTCTGGCAGAGGCATTAATCTCTCCCCGACGGGCTGCTCGCTGTTCCCTGGAGCTGGGAGCTCGGCACCACCCACGCGCCGCTCGCGCTGCCCGATCCTGCCTGAGTCATCCCGGCACTGCCGGCTCTCGCTGCTGTCTATGAGCAGAGCAGAACCTCCCCGAGCTCCCAAGTGGCTGTTCCTACAGACCCTCCGAGAATTTGGTAGCTCTGTAGGGCAGGGGGAACTTCTTTACCTGCAGTCCCTCCTCTGTCGCAAGGTGAGCCTTCTCCACGCTGCTCCGTCTTGTGTTTGCTCCCAGCTCCAAGCTGAGCTTGTGTCGTGGGCCAGGCAGGCAGATAGTTCCTCTTTCCATGTTCCTTCCATCCTCTTCCCAACCCCAGGAGCTCAGTGTGGAGCCTGTGGAACACAGGTAGGAAGAGGAGCAGGTGTGAGCAGGGACCAGAGCCCATAAACGCCAACTCCCACCCTCCAGCCAAGAAATCCTTGGATCTCTTGGACCAAACCCCTACCTGGAGGCAGCCCTTCCCTCTCTGGCATCCCTTCCCTCCTGTCTCCCAGGTGAGGTGGGCTTCCTGGCCGAGGAGCGGCGCATCAACGTGGCGGTGACGCGGGCGCGGCGCCAGGTGGCCGTGGTGTGTGACAGCCACACCGTGGGCAGCCTCCCCTTCCTGCGGCGCCTCCTGGACCACCTGGCCCAGCACGGCCTCGTGCGCTCTGCCTTCGAGTACCTGGATGACCTCGTGCCCCAGAACTACCCCGGGGAGGGCCGGGCCCAGCGCCAGCAGGGCCCCAAACCGCCGGGCCCCAAACCGCCGGGCCCCAAAGCACCGGGCCCCAAAGCGCGGCCGGCTCCGGCTGGGAAGGTCAAGGCGGCGGCAGCTGGAGCAGGGAGCCAGAAACCAGGAGCACGGAGCTCCCCAAGCACCTCTGGGCCTGGGAGAGAGGGCTCGGGGACAAAGGAGGGTGGGGACAGGTTCAGGGCCATCCTGGTGGCCTTCCTGGCGAGCGGCGAGGCGCAGCTGGATTTCCCGGCATCCCTGAATTCCCACGAGCGGATGCTGGTTCACGTGCTGGCAGAGGAGTACGGGCTGCAGCACCTGAGCTCCGGGGAGGGCCGGGACAGGTACATCAGTGTCCGCAAGAGACTCCCCGAGCAGCCCCCGCTGCCCTCCGAGCCCCTTCCTGAGCCCCAGCATCCCAGCGGGAACACCCCTGACCCCACGGAGCTGGGGGAAAGCAGTGAGGGCTCGGGGAAAGTGGACCTGAAATCCCTGCACCTGGAGAGAGTCCAGAGGGAGAAAGCCAGGAGGGAGGAGGCGGCGAGGAAGGTGCAGGAGCCTGGCCGTGGCAGCAAGAAGAAGGACAAGAGTGAAGCCAAAGGTGGGTCAAGCTTTTCCTAACCAGCACAATTAATGCTCTTCCTTGAATGGATCTTAAATCCCGGTGGGTTTGCTCCAGACCTTGGGATTTGTGCATGGAGCATGTGGCTCTTGGAAAGCTCCAGGGAGATGGGAACTGTCTGCAGCATCCAAGGAGAGGGGATTGGATAGCTGAAGGCACATTCCTTAAGTCAGAGGAAAAGCACTGGGGACCCTTTCCCGGGAGAGGCTGAGGAGTTGCATGGGAGGCTCCCAGGCGTAGGGAGAGGAGCTGAGGGAAGTGCCTGGCCCACACTGAAGGATGTGAAGGCAGAGGCTGCCCTGTGGCTGCAGGAGGGTGGGTTTGTTCCCAGGCCCCAATCCAGGCATGTGCTCACCTCTCCCAGGAAAACCGGCGATCAGGAGCGTGGCCGGAGAGGATTTCGACGCTCTGATCTCCGCTGCCATCGAAGCTGACAGGACCTGTGGCTTCCCCCGCTGCAAGGCCTCTGTCACCACCCTGGGCCAGCTCTGCCAGCACTGCCAGCGGCTCTTCTGTCTCAGCCACCACATCCCCGAGGTAAGGAGGGGCAGGAGGAGTTTAGCCTGGGCATTTTCCCTGTGGAGCTCCCTGGGCAGGGTTTCCTTGCAGGGAGTTGGAGCAGAGCCCTCCCTGTCAGAGCCTGTGCTGAGCTCAGGTACCCAGGGCTGGCAGGTGCTGACACCTGGGCTCTGCTCACCTCTTCCTGGGAGCTTTTCTGTTTTCCTCTCACTTTGTGCCCTTCTTTACAATTTTCTGACATTTACACGCTCAGGCCATGTGGATAAAGTGAGGCAGAGAGGAGAAATGGAGAAGCACGAGTTTCAGGCTCGAGCGAGCCTGGACTCAATTCCCAGCTCTTTGCACATTCCCTCTGCATTCTGAGGATGATTCCCAGCCCTTAGCAGATCCTCTCTGCATGCTGGGGACAGGTCAGGCACGGAGCAGTGCTGCCTGGCCACCAATTCAGAATTGCCTGTGTCCCTGTTGCTCATCCCTCAGCTTCCGCACCCTGTGGAGCCTCCCGGAGCTCAGCAGCCCTGTAAATCCTTGGCACAGCTTTTCCCCCTGTCAAGAGCTATCTGTTTCCATGGCAAGGAATAGCTGCATTTATGGTCACTCACCATCCAGGGGATGTAGATTTATTCCCTGCAGAATGGCCTCTCCCTGCTGAATTGTAACGAAGCTCCAGCAATTGTAGGATTCAAATCCATGGCAGCCCCGGGAAGGGCAGTCACGGCTCTGAGGGAACAGGCTGGGACCCCACTCCCTGGAAACATAAATGACTTTGGGATGGGCCAAGGAAAGGGATCAGATTTTAGGATCTCACCTGCAGGAGATAATTCCAGTGTTGGACTTGGCTCATTAAACCAGCAGATCGAGGGCTGTAAAAGGTCTCCTATTCCCCAAAACACCTTTCCCAGTTCACTGGAAAGGAGGTGGGAGGAGCCACTTGAAGCATCCCAAAGGATGATTTGCCTGCTGTGCAGAGCCCAGGACCTGGATCTTTGTGTTTCATTCTCTGTGAGAGGAACTATAAATGATGGTATAATAAAATATAGACTCATAAATATTAATTATTAATTTTAAACAGTAAGTATATGAATAAATGTAAAAAAATACAAAATCTAAATATAAAATGAAACCAAATAAAAATAAAATGAAAAGAAATAGAATAAGTAGTAAACAATGATAAATTAAAAAATAATAAATTTAAATTATAAAAATATTTAAGTGTATAAATCAGTATACAACACAATAATATAGTAATATATAATTATGATATAATGATAATAATAAAATAATAAAATATTATTATAATAATAATAGTAACAGCTGTAAATTACGGGAGCTGATTTCAGGGGGATGCAAAGCAGGTGAAAAGGGAACTCCAGGCCCAAGGAGGGCCAGCCCCTGGCTCCCCCACGGGTGATCCCTGCCCCAGTGCCCCCTGTCCGTTCTGTCCCACCAGGCCCACGGCTGTGGGGAGAAGGCCAAGGCCCACGCGCGGCAGCGCCTCAGCCGGGAGGGGATCCTGTATCCCGGGAGCGGCTCCAAGGACAAGTCCCTGGATCCCGCCAAGCGAGCCCACCTCCAGCGGCGCCTGGACAAGAAGCTCAGCGAGCTGACGAGCCAGAGGAAGGGCAAGAAGAAAGACAAGGAGAAATGAGGGATCCGAATCCTGCTTCTTTAACCTCAAAGGCACAGCTCAGCCCCCCCGAGGGTAAAGCTGCTGTGCTGGGCCTGGGTGGAATGGGGGCTCCATTCTGGGGGGAAATCCTGGAGCTGGGAGCCTCCCCAAGCTGCAGGGCTGAGGCTGGGGAGGGAGAGCTGCTGTGTTGTCCCGGTTATCCGTACGGACACGGAGATGGATGCACTCAGGGGCTGGAACATGCTGCTAAAACGGGCATTAAACACCCACAGCTGTCACTGTCACATCGGTCCCTGCAGCACAAAAGATGAATGTCTGGGAGCAGGAACGTGGGAGGCACCGAAAACCCCGGGTGACCCTGTGCTCCAGGGAGGATGACCAAGGAAATGGATGTGTCCCAGCCCGGCAATCCCCCGGCACCGCCCGGGACCCAGCCTGTCCACACCACAGCCATTCCCTCCCCACCCGGGCCAGGGGCTCAGGAGGGGGCTCAGCCCTGCTCTGGCTGTGCCTGGGGATGGGAATAGGGATGGGAATGGGGAGGCCTCGAGCCCAAGCCGTGCTGGCACCATGAGGTGCTGCTCCAGCACAGGGAACCACTTCCCTGGGAGAGCCAGCCTTCTCTGGGGCACTCGGAGAACTTTCCCTTCTCACTGCTGCCTGTCCCTTCCCTGACGCTTCCCAGACCTGTCCTGCCCTTCCCACAGAGCTCCCTGGAGGCCGATTCCCACTGGGAAAGCCCACAGTGACAGCAGGTACAGCCACATGAGCTCTGTGCAACCCTCCCAAGTAGGAGGGAGCCTTGTGTTCCTCCTGGACTTTTTCCTAACCCCTTGTACCGGGCCCATCCATATCCCCACCAAAATAGCTCCAGCAGCATTTTTTGACCCCAGGATGAAGGAAAAGGTGCAGAGGTGCCTTCAAAATGGAATGACTGGAGAGGAGCACTATAAAAACGCCTAACCCACACATTCCCCATCATTTTGGGGCTGAACATCGCAGATTCCAGCACCTGTGGAAGTCACTCACCTCATCCCGAGCAAAGCTCAGCAGTTAGCAGGAGCTGCCAGACAGCCAAGGGCTTTTCTGAGTCCATCTTTTCCCAAATACTTGCCTGGGATAGCTAATAAGCAAATTTTCTCCCAGACCTTTTGGCATGTGAGTACTGGCTGTGAACAACTTCCCACAAAAACTTCCTCATCCTTCAGCAAACCTCATCCTTCAAACCCCTCCATCCTTGGCTCGTGCCTCGGTGCCCGGGGCAGGCCGTGTGTCACCCATGGAGGGATGGCACCAGCTCCCCTGGCAGCAGATGGGACAGGGGGGCTCCTGGAGGGAGAGGTGGGGAAGAGGGAGTGTGGGAGAAGGGAATCTGGGCGTCAGTGAGTGGAGACGGGCAGGGAGAGGAGCCAGAGCAGAGGGGGATGATGGAACAGAGACATCACAGCCGTGTCCCAAAGGGACAGCCAGGCAGGACAGATGGGAAGGGAAAAGTGCCACCAGCTCGGGGTTACTTTTAATCAGGGAAAAACAGATAAATGGCTCATTCACACCTTTTTCCCTGCTCAGATCATCCAAGCAGCTGCATCCCAGCCCGTGCTCATCCCGTGGTGCCAATTTCCTGGCACAGGGCCCTGGACACCCCCAGATTTCCCAGCCTGGCTTCCCACCATCATCCTGCGGACAGGGAAAAGCCAAGGCTCCAGGCAGGGAGGGATGTGGCCCCAGGGCATCCTCTGCTCTCCAGCCTGTGCCGTGAGGGGCTCCATCACCTTGCACAAACCAGAGCGGGAATCAGCTCCCCAAAAATCCCAAACCTGGCTTGGGCCAGAGCCCACCAGCAGACAGGATCCACACAGGCTTTTCCTCTCCCTTCCCCCTGAAACGGGAGTTGGGCTTAAAAATTACAAAATTAGGGACCTCTCCCACCTGCCTTGGGTCACAGGGCCAAGATGTTCCTCTCTATGCCCAGATCTTGGATAAAATGAGTTACAGGGTAAGTCACAGCCCAAGTCCAGCGTTAGGGGCTGGAAAAACCAATCCCCAGTTGTGAGAGTTGCGTTAAAGAGCAGGAATTGGCTGTCCTGAGCATCCTGAGGGTGAGTTTGGGCTGGAAAAGTGGCTGGGGTGGGAAAAGCTGCCCCTGATCCTACTGGACCTTTAGGGGATGATTCCCAGCGTGGATCTGGCCTCAAACCCAAGAGGCTGGAAACCGAGTGCAGCCCTGCTTGTGCAGCAGCGGAGAGGGTCAGGGACTGACTGTGCGGGAGAACAGACGGAAGGAGAAGCCGGATGTAACAATTCATCTGCTGCTGTTGTTGCTCCCTTTTTTCATCCTCACTGGAAACATTCCAACCCTGGCACAGCGCACCAAAATCCCTACAAAGAGGATCCCCCAAAGATCCTCTCAGGATCACCACCCATGCCAGGCTGGCTTTTATCACCCCCCCTCACCCATCCCTTGTTCAAACCACCTTCCGAAGGAATCCCTCCCTCCCTCTCTTGGAGTCCACGTTTGAGGATTCCGTGGATTTCGAGGCCGCCGGGAGCACGCGGAACGCTCGGGAGCCGCCGTTTGGGGAGGTTCCTGCTGGTTTTGGTCCATTTGGGCTCCTTCCTGGCAGGTCTGGCCCCGGGATGTGCCCCCGGAGCCGCTCCGTCCGTGCTCCAGCTGTTCTGGGCCCCTTGGCGTGGTGGCTCGGCCCTGTGGGGTGCCACCGAGTCCCTGCTCCGGGCCCGCTGTCCCCGGCCTCGGGACGCGGCCTAATTCCTGCGGAGCGGGTGCCACATGGACACGGGCTTGCGGAGCGTGGCCAGCATCTGGTTCCAGTGCGTGGTGCCCATCCCGCTGGCCGCCGGCCCGATGAGCACGTGGCCCGTGTTGTCCCCGCGCCCGTCCTCGCCGCTCTCAGCCACCGTCACGCGCAGGGACAGCTCCTGGGGGCACAGGGATGTCACCACCACGCACAGACCCCCCCCGGACGCCTGCCCCGTGCCCTCTCCAAGGGGACGTGCACCCACGATGCCAACGCACCCCTGCATCCCAAGCCCCTCAAATCACCGCCCAACCTGCCGTACCCCACAGACACACGGCCCCCGCTGTGCCCTCACCCTGTTCAAACCCATCCCTTGTTCTTGAAACCCCCCAAGCCCCTGTAAGCCCACCCTCCTATACCCCCCACACTTGCACATCCCTCTCTTTCCCCCACATCCCCTAAGTCCATCTATGCCGCTGTCCACATACCAAACCATCCCTGTGCACCCTGCTAGATCCCCACCCACACATCCA
>VZRO01001257.1:26642-68153 GCA_013397915.1 Daphoenositta chrysoptera
GCCCCCACACATCCACGTCCCTCCAAACAATTCCCACACACCCATGTCCCTCAAACAGCCCCCACACATCCACCCCAAACCAGACCCACATACACACAGAACCCCCACAGCTCCCAGGGTACCCCCAGAACCCTGCACGCCCCAGGAGGTGCCCACTAGTGGGTTTGGGGAGCTTGAGGAGCATTGGGATGTGTCCCCCCTGCCCGGCCCCCAGGCTGGGCCGGACCTGGAGCACGATGGCGGGCACGGAGAAGATCATGGCCTCGTTGAACACGGGGTTGGTGTCTCCCCTCTTCACCGCTGTCCTCTTCTTGCTGATCTTCCTCCCGTCCTGCAGCAGGTACACCTTGACAAAGGGATCTGCTCGGAGGGCAGGAGAAGCATCAGTCATACGTGTCCCCAGCAATGTGGACAAAGCAGGGGGACCCTTTCTGGTGGCCCTTCCCAGCAGGTCTGTCCTCACCGGGAGCAAATGGGACAAACCAGGACAAGCCCCACCACGGAGCCCCCCTCACCTGCGGTCACCTTCCCGTTGCTCCACACGAGGTTCTTGGCTTTGACCACCACCACCGTGAGCCGCTCGGCCGTGGGCAGGTAACTCAGGGAGAGCAGGATCTCCCCCACCGTGTCCACCGCCTGCGGGACACGGAGTCCAGGCCGTCACCCACCGGCCTGTCCCCGAAAACCCTGGCTGGGAGACGGGGGGCCCCCGGCTCACCTTGTTGGTGTCCTGCAGGTAGAGCCAGGCATTGAAGGGGCGCGTGGCCAGGTCCAGGTCGGAGAGCTTGAGCTCGGCCACGCCGGTGCTGACGCTGCGCTCGTCCTCGTCGATGCCGAAGACGGAGAAGCGCAGGCTGTTCTCCTCCAGCGCCGCCGGGTCCAGCGGCACCGAGAAGCGCTCGTCAAAGGCCACGGAGTAGGCGCTCCTCTGGATCTGCCACGGGAAGGGGGGATTGCCCTGGCACCCACGGGGCTTGGGGCTGCATCCCTGCTCTGCCCCGTTTCATGGGAATTGTAAAGACATCCCCAGGGCACACCCCAGCCAATCGGGATGATTTATTCCCGACCTGACCACAGCAGCTGCCCAGCCACTGGGGTAAAAATCAGGGCTGTGAGCTGCCCCAGTGCTCTCAGATCCATCCCACCCCGCTGGGAGTGCAGACGCGCATCCGGCTGGGCCATGTCGGGCAGCAGGATTTATGGCTGCCAGGTGTAACCCCCGGCCCTTCTCCAAGCAGAACCAACTCCTGAACGTGCCCAGCGGGAATGGTGCTGTTTGGCTGATGCTGTCCCTGTGTCATTCCCTGGGAGCAGAGGCAGCAGCAGCTCCCACAGCTCATCCTGTGGGTGCTGATGCCAAAGAACTGGCTGAGGGGAAACTGCTCTGAAGTCATGGATTTAGGGGTGGCTTTTTTCTCCTACTCCAACCCTGTTTCAGCATCCAAGATGCCCCACACAAACCAGGGGTTTGTCCCATGGGATGGAAAGCTGCAGCCCTGGATAGTGTAGAGCAAAGCAGATCCACCAGCTCCCCAAAGCCACCCAAATCCGGGTGGAGAAGAGCCCCCTTTGTGGGGCTGTGTCACCCCAAAGCCCCCCAGGAGAGGGTTCATCTCCCCCAAGGACTCCCTCCTGTCTCAGTCTGCTCCTAACCCTGCTCCATCCCTGGGATGAAGGACACAAAGGGAGCACCTGCCATACCCCCCTTCCCAGTCCATGCTCTCCCACTGGATCCCACCAACCTCCAGAGTCCCCAGGGGATTGAAGTTCCTCTGTGGGAAGAGCAGATTTTACAGCCCTACAGATTTTACAAACTGTCTGTCTGCAGCCCACGCCGTATTTTGGGAGCTCTGAATCGAGCACAACCAAACAGGAGCTGCTATTTAAAACCCCTCCAGGAGCCCTGGAAAAGCCCTGGCTGGGCCTTCATCCGTGGCCTTGGGGCAGCTGAGGAGGTAAATTGTGCTGGTGAATTATAAATAACGACACTAAATAATAAATATCTCCAGAGCATAAATAAAGAGCCAGAGATCTGGATGGAAAAATGGTCTAAAAGGGCACTGTGGAAATATTTTGGAGGCAGCAGCTGGTTTGTGTGGATGGAGCAGCACCTCCACCCCAGTGGAGAGGTACCTTAATGGGATGCAGATCCCTACTCCGTGCTGAAATATCCTGATTAAATCAAACTGGCTCTGCAAAAAAGGAGCTTCTGGAAGAAAACTGAGGCTCCAGCTTTCCAAAAGCAGCTTTTGAGGCACTTAAAAAGGGAGGTTTTGCCCCAGATCCACCCCTGGTTGAGGCTGTCAGTGCCGCCACATGGATTTTCCACAGCCGCGTGGGGATGGAAAAACTCTGGGGCTGCTGTGGGAAGAAGAGGGACTGTGGGGGCTCAGGGGACTGTGGGGCCATGGCAAGACACCGGCAGCACCTGCCCAAACTGCCACTGACCCCAAACCCCACGCCAGGCCATTTCCTCCACCTGCCACAGCATCCCCAGGAGCAGGGACAGTCAAGCAGGAAAACTTACCACCAGCCGTGCTCAGAGACGACAAAGTCAGCCCAAATCCCAGCCAAGGGGGAGACATTCCTGCCTCTGCTGGGTTTCTGATGCGTTTGTGTTCTTTGGGACACCCCCAAAATCCCATGCCAACCCAGAGCCCCCTGCTCCCAAATACCATCACTGCCTCGGGGAGCTGAGACCTCCCAAAATCCCATGTCAACCTCATCCATCCCTGAATTCCATGCTCCCAAACCCCACCACTTCCTTGGGGAATGTGGCCAGGGGACGCTGCCGGTTGAAACCCCGGGGCGATCCGTGTGCACAGGGGTCTGTGGGGGGGTCTGGGTGGGAATGAGGGGCTCACCCGGGAGATGCCGACGATCTGCTCGGCCGGGAGGAGGCTGATGCGCATGAAGCAGGACTCGAAGCGCGCGTCCTCCTTCTCCAGCAGGTCCTTGCCCTGCAGCAGCGTCACGTGCAGGGCGGCCGCCCTCGCGTCGTACTCCATGGACACCTCCACCTGCCCCACCGTGAAATCCTGCCCGAAGTTGTTCCCGATGGACGAGATGGAGTTGAGGGAGTCGGCCGAGATGGATTTCCGCAGGGGGCCGTAGTGGGCCAGGCCCAGGTCTCTGCCCATCAGCTCCAGGCTGCCCAGCTCCTGGATGCTCTCCAAGGTGTCCTCCGCCCTCAGGCTGCTCTTGCGGGACGAAGAGCTCCGACCTGGCGCCCGCTGCGAGCCCGGGGCCAGCCCTCGCTGCCGGGGGAGGGAAAGCAGGCGCTGCCATCATCCCACCCCTCCGAGCGGAGCCGGACAGCTGGGCTCCTCCTTGGATGCATCCCGGCCCCTGCCTGGCCTCAAGCTGCCGCGGCAGCGAGCCCGGAGCTTCCCGCAGCTCCCAGCTCCAGCCATACCCCCGAAAGCTCCAGCAGCACCGGGTCGCTGCCTGTGGCTCTTCCCCTCCGCGAGGGGATCCAGGAGAGATTCCCACCCCTCCAGCGTCCCGCGTGCTGCAAAAAGGGAAGGAGACAGACCCGGCTGCCCCCCTTACCTTGTTGCCGATGTCCGGGCACGCCGCTCCGTACTTCTGCTCCAGGTACCGGTAGTCGTAGTTGGGGAAGGGGGAAGGGGCCGGGTAGCTCCCGGAGCGCCAGAGCTTCCACAGGTTGATGGCTGCGATTCCCAGCAGCGCCAAGGCGCCGGCGGCGTAGAGCCCGATCTCCCAGCGCGGCGGGCTGGAGGCCACTGCAGGGCACAGGGGGCTCCGTGAGCAGGTCACAACCCCGGGAATGAGCCTTCAGCCTCGGCTGCTTCCAACCGGGAACGCGGCTCCCAGCTCCGAGGATGGGATGGGCCGCGGAGGGGATAAACCGCAGCTCCCAGCCGGGCGGCTGCAGACGGGTCAGGCAGGGGCTCTGCCAGCCCAAAAATGCCAGCCCTGGCTTGGCTCTCCCGGGAGGTGAAGCTCTGTGTCCCAGCCCCGCTTCCCAGCGAGTGGCTGTGTCACTGCCGGGGTGCCGGGGGTCCCTTTGCCAGCTGCGGCTCCGTCCCACGGACAGATGTGCCCGGCGCACATCTGCATCGCCCTCGGCCCCGCGGGACAGCCCCCGCTGCTGCCTGGGGATGCCAGGAAAAGCCGGGAGCAGGGAAGAACCAAAGGAAAAGCTGTCGGAAACACGCAGAGCCCCGCGGGTGCCGCCGGAGCGAGCGGGGAGGGAGCGCCGGGCTCGGCTGCGAGCGGTTCCTGCTGCATTGCACCAGCCTCCATCACTCCCGCGCCGAACCGGCACCGAGCGCTCCGCGCGACACAGGAAGAGGGGGCAAAGAGAGGATTTCTCATCCCGGAGCGCTGCCGGGGACTCCTCCGGCATCATCACGCCGCAGCGCTCCCTCCTTCGGAGCCGGAAAAAGCCCAAAGCCAGGCTGAACTCCCACATCGCATCCCAGCGCAGGGACAACCTGCTGCTCCCCGCAGCCCTCCTCCAGCGGGAGCAGCGGAAGGAGCCGAGTACTCGCATCCAAAGCACCTTCGGATCGCTTCGGATCCGGGAGCAGCCCTCAGGGATCTCCCGGGTTGAACACTGGGGTGGGACCCGGGTCCTGCTGCCTCCACCCCGACCCAAACCCCTCAAGGGCTCTGCTTTATCCCTGCATCCCGGCTGAGGATGCTGTGAGAAGCGGTTGGGGATTTCCCGTGCCAGAGCTCCCAGGCCCCTGCTATGGCGGAGGGGCAAAATCTGGAATAAAATTTGGAATAAAAATAGCAGAATAATCTTTTACTGGCTCCTACTTCTGAGTAACTCCACGGGCAAATCCCAGCTGAGTTGGGACCTGCTTCCCCCTCATTCCTGCCCGTTTCCGAGGGCTGGGCTCTCTTGTTGGAAAACTTGGAGATTTTAAGGCTTTTACCCTTGTTTTAGGAAACAAAACCCCGCGGGCACATGGAGCAGAGGGTTCTCCCCATGGGAAGCAGCGAGGACCAGCCATCCGTTCCCCCAAAAAAAACTCGGTGTGAACGCCAGCAGCTCTGCCCCAAACCCTTCCCGGGCTCCCTGGGGAGGACTCACCACTGAAGCGGGATCTGCTGACGTGCCCAGTGTCCATGGCAAACGCTCCCGGCGAGCGGGACAGCCTGGAATGCGGGAGACACAGCGTTAGGATGGAGGGGAAGAACTCCGAAATGGAATGCCTTGTGATTTTCCAGCAGGGATGCTCCATCACTGCTCCCCCTCCATCGCTCCCGGCCTTGGCTCCTCTTCCAGGCGCTGAACAAACGCGCTGGAGCCTCTCAGCCACCGGCAGGAGCTGAAGGGGGGACAGGAACCCTCGGGAAGGGGCAGAGCTGCTCGCTTTACCTCGGGAGCGTTTAACAGGCGACATTCCCAACCTCCGGGTGTGTGGACGCACCCCCCCTCCAGCAGCCCTCAAAGCCCTCTGCTGCTTTTCCAGCTGAAACCTTCCTTTGCCTCCTGCAGCTTCCCAGCCTCTCCCAAGGGTTTCCCTGGCCCCAGCCGAGGGGGGCAGCCCCATTCCCCCATTTTGGGGTCACTGCGGGGTTTAGGGCATGCTCTTCCCGAGGAATCAGCTCCTGCAGTGGGAAATCTCCATCGCCTTCCCCCCCAAAAGGGCTTTTCCCAGTCCAGTCAAAAGGAAGCTGCTCTCCCAAGGCAGATCCCAGCACAGCCACCATGGATGCTGAGGGGGTTTATCCAAGCCGGCTGTTCCTGCTATGAAAAGGGGGTTGGGGATCCCCAGAAACACCCAACAAGCAAATCCAGCGGGAACGGACCAGCACCCCCTGTTCCCTGGCATCCGTGCCGGGGGATCACAGACCACAGAGAGCTGGTGGGATCCCTCAGACCCCCACGGGGACACAACCTCAGTGCTGCACCTAAAGCCCCACACACCTCCCTCAGAGCCCCCCAGCTCCCCTCCAGAATTCCCAAAGCCCACTCATGGAGCTGGATTGGCCTTGGACAGATGATCCCACAATATTTGGGCCCCAAATTCCAGCACCCCTCGGGTGCTCACAGCCCTGGGCACTGCAGGGGGTGATCAACTCCCCCTCAAACCATCCAGGCTTGGATTTTAACAGGCAAAAGTGGGAATTTCATGGCATGGAATATCAGCTGTGCTGGCCTGGTCTGGCCCCCTCTGCAGGGGCACATGGCCCATCCTTGGGATAACAGGAGGAAGGGGAGCCCTAATGGAACCCAAAGTGACAGCGATGCTGGGATGGGGCTGGGAGGTACCCAGCTCCTCCCTCTGGCACAAATCCCCCTGAGCAATGGATA
Organism: Daphoenositta chrysoptera; assembly: GCA_013397915.1. NCBI lineage: Eukaryota > Metazoa > Chordata > Aves > Passeriformes > Daphoenositta > Daphoenositta chrysoptera. The sequence continues at coordinate 32,938 of VZRO01001257.1, forward strand.
AACCAGTCCTATCCTGGCCGAGAACGTGCTGAGCTCGTGTCACGGGCTGAGCTTAGCTCAAGGCACACTTTGCTGTTCAGTGCTGAAAACTGACATCTCGACAGAGCAACGTGATGCAGATTTACCCTAAACTGCCTCTTTTCACAGAGGAACAGAGCCCAAAAAGCTCCCATGGCCAAGCAAGGGGCTCTGTTCCTCTCCCTGCTTCCCAATTATTTTTAATATGAAAACAGCAAAGTTTTCAGGACCGGCTTTCCCTGCAGGAGGACAAACATCCCCTTTAAACTCCCTCCATCTCTTCCCAATTTCTTCTGGAAATTAGAAAGAAATTCTAATTTTTCTTTTCTTTTGGAGCTTCTCCCCGCAAAACCTCCCTCTCTAATGAGCTCTAAGCAGCAAGTTAAGCAGATTTCCAAGGCATCACCTGGAAAGAGACTGCGGTGCTCAGCACTGGGATGAAACCCAGAGGTATTTTCCTATTAGGAAAGCAGCATCAATCTCTCCTGAGCGAGGAAACGGGGGTGGAGGAGCTCGGGGAAGGATTTATGGCTTTTTTTTTGTTAACTAAGCTCTTCCCTGGAGCGTTGCACCGAGCTACTCTGACATCCCCCTGACCTGCCACTCCAGTCCCTGGGAAATCAAGCCTGAGGCATTGGGAAGGGAACAGGCACGGCTCTCCCACTGCTGGCAGCACAGGGATAGATGGATTTTTCACCCACAGACCTCAAGACCAGGCTGCAGATCCCTGGTTTGGGGTGCAGAGACCCAGAATGGGGGGCAGAATCCCAGGTTTGGGGTGCAGAGCCCTTTCCATCCATCCCAACACCCCAGCGCCCAGGGCCAGGGCAGCCTCATTTTCCTTGGGAGCTGCTGCAGAGCTCAGGCCGCTTTTCCTGCTTGGAGGGACAATAAAACAGCTCAGTGAGGGAGAGAAAACAGCGTCAAAGCCACCTGTCCCCCCTGGAAAAGGGGGTCCCCAGCCTTCAGGGGGTTGTCACCTCGCTGCTGCCAAGGTCCCAGGCACAGCAGCCCCAACTGCTGCTCCCAGAGCACCGGGACCAACCTGGCTGCGACCCCCCGAGCACGCTGCAGTCCCCAAACGTCCCAGTCCAGGCTCCAGCGATCTCTCTGCTCATCCTCCCCTGTTCTGGCCCAGACACCCGTGCCCGGTGTGCTGAGCCCGGCCTGAACTCAGCTCAGCGGTGAGGCCGGTCCCGCAGCGCTGCTCTGCCCCTTCCAGCCCGTCCTGCCCTCTCCAGCCCCGCCTGGCCTCCATCCGCAGGGCACAGAAGCGGGATGGAGTTTGCTCCGGGCACGAATAAAGACGCATCCCAAACTTGCCAAAACACAAGGATTTGGGCTATCCCAAAGCCCTCCCCAGCCCCCCGCAGGGCACACATCCCACCCACGGGCACCCGAAGCGGCGCCCCCCGCGCTTTACCTGGACAGGTACAAATCCTCAGGGATCCGCGGGGACCCCCAGGCGGCCCCGGCATCCGCCGAGCTGTGTCCGCTCCCGGGGTGGGGGGGCACGCTGAGACCCCCGGGGCCACCCGGCCGGCCGTGGGGACCGGGCAGAGCCCCCCGCTCCGCCCGGGGGTCCCCGAGCGCAGCCCCGGGATCCACGGATCTCCCCAACCCCGGGATGCTTCCCGGCCGCGGGGACCGGGCAGAGCCCCCCGCGGCTGCCCGGGGGTCGCTGCGGGGGCGGAGCCCAGCCCCGGGGTGCGGGATGTCCCCCCAGAGCCGGGATGCTTCCCGGCGGTGCGGGACCGGGAGCGGCTCCGCTCCCTCGCCCAGCCCAGCCCGGGGCGGAGCCGCCGCTCACCCGTGCCATGAGCTGGGCGGTCTCTGCGCCCGCCAGACCCTCCCCGGGGCTCGGCTCAGCCCAGCCCGAACGCCCGGCAGCCCGGGGTCTCTCGCTCTGGTTTGCCTCCCAGGCTCTCAGCTTTCCTGAGGAAGTCGCCATAAAAATACCCTCAACAAAATTCACCCCAAACCCCGCAAACGCACCCCAAATGCCAGCCAGGAGTGAGGAGAGACAACGCCAGATCCCTCATCCCACACCAGAGACCCTCTGCTGTGTGCTTGGCCATATCAGCCTCCCCCAAATCCCCAAACCCCACTTCCCAGGGACTCCCTGGTCCATCCCACCGCACGTCTGCACCTCCAGCTGCTCCTCCCCGTGGAGCCTGATGAGCGTTTCTCTCCATGGGGTCCCACGTCCCCTCACTTGTCCCTCAAAGGGTGCAGAGCCCCTTGGGGTCTCTGAATCACCACCCAAAAGCCGAATCCTTGTGTTCTCCCTTGTCCCAAACAGGTTCCAGCTGTGTCCCTCCCAGGGCCATCCAGAAAGGTTTTGGCTTTGGATGTTCCTAAGAAAACCCATCAGATCCTCTCCCTCTGCACCAAAAGGTGGAACCTCTTGGGATCTGTCCCCAAAAGCCCCTCGGGCAGTTTGGCTCCGTGCCCACCACACCCGTGACACCGTGGCCATCGGAAAGACTGTGCCTACAGACCCTCCCGTGGGATCTTCCCTTTCCCTGCCTTCACATCCATGGCTTCAGCCACCTCACCTCACATGCCAGGCGACTTCCAGAGCAGCAAGGAGCAACTTCAGACAGCAGGAGAAACGCTTTGCTTGGAGGAAATGGAGTAATTGGGATTTTGTGGGGAGAAAACACCCACACACCCTGAGCAAAGGTGGGGTCAGGGGCCACGGAGCAGCGTGACATTCCAGAGGACCTGTAATTCCCAGGAACACCCACCACATCCAGCCACAGGGCCAGCTCAACCCCGGCTGCAGGCTCCCTGCTCTGGAGAGATCCAGGGAGGGCAGCACTGGGAGATGCTCCCATGATCTTCCTGGTAGGAAGTTCATTTCCAGGGAGAAAACAGAGCGAGTTTTGACTGTTCCAAAAATGCTGCCTGGGTGGGAGAGCTGCCTCATCCTGCAGCCAAGGCTCCCTTCCATGGGCCTTTCTGGCTCTTCCTCTGGGTACAGCTGGAAAAGAGCCAGCCATAGTCCTTCCCCACTTCCCAAAGCTCCTCTGCATCCCCAGGGATGTGGCAGGATGTCCCTCTGCAGCACTGCCCGGGACCCACCACCCTCCTGCAGGGCACCTCAGGGCTCCTCACTCCAGACTCTGGGCAAAGGTGACCCCCAGAGCTGTTCCAGACAGGATTGGATCAGGCTGAGATTTGGCAATCTCCAAAGGCCCCAGCTGGGCACCGGGATTCATCCAGCCTCACACAGACACCAACTCTCCAATCAAAACCCCTCCTTTTTTAAAGCCACCACTTACCTTAGGCCAAGCTCTTGGTGAAGTCAGGCTGACCACAGGTGGGACACCTGTTCCAGGTGAGCTGGACACTCCTGTGTGTGGCAGCAGGAGCCTGCCACCTCTGCCCTCTCCGCAGGGAGGGTCCCATTTCAGGCCACGCCAAATGTTACTCCCACGAGGACTCCTGGCTTCCTTCCACCTCCCCATGAGGCTGCTTTGAGCTCTGCCTCGAGGTGATCACAAAAGGATTCCTAAATCCAGGCGAGTTTGCAATGACCAGAGCCCACCTTTTCCTCTGAAAATCCGGACACATTCCTTACCTCAAGGCCCAGCATCCACCCACCCATCCTGTGCTGGAGGGGGCACAGCCTGACCCCCTCAGCCTCCAGCCCCATGTGTGAGGTGGCAAGAGAGGACCCACAGGCACACAGAACTAAATGGGCAGGATCCAGACTATCCCTGGGATCCCTTGGATGCAGACAGATGACTCAGTGGCTCATGTATGAGGTCAAAGCTCCCAGATCCTTCTGGATATTCCCCACCAGGTGTTGCCAGCACAGCTAAGCACCCCTTTGGTGGGAGGGGGTGCAGGGACAGGTCCCCCCAGGTCACCTGGCCACCTCCCCATCTGGGGATTCCCGACTTCCAGACTGCCCACTGCCTATTTTTTACGGGTGGAAAGCATTTGGGACACTAAAGCTGGGAATGTTGGCTGTCATTGCCATACAAGACCGAGCAGGATTAAAACCCCAGCTGTGTGCTGGGGAGCAGCTCTGCAAGCTCCTGCCACTTCAGAAGTTTGGGGCTGCACTCTCAGAATTGTACTGTGGTGCGTGTGTGTGTCATTTTCTTCTGGATAAAAACATTTCCCTGAAAAACAGCCAGACTGGATTAGGCAGGGACAGGGTGACATCAGTGCCTGGGACAGTGACCCAAGGGCTCGGAGCAGAGGATACAGAACCCGTGTGCATTAGTGGAGCTCTCACATTTTGGAATAATGACCCGGGGAAACAAAGCAGCCCAGGCTTCCCATTCCCCTTCCAGGATGCTGAGTCACCAGCAGGAACACTGCCTGGCTCAGGATGCTCCCTGGCTGTGCTGTGTCAGGGACGTGCTTGGCCTGGGCCTGCTGCTGGCAGGGGGGACAGGGACAGGGATGGGGGTGTGACACTGCAGGGAGCAGCTTTCCCAGAGACCCCTCGCACCCGGGGAGGAATGGGGCAGTGACAAAGGGTGGCAGAGCCTGACGTGCCCCATCAGACCCCAGAGCAAACTCCCCCAGTGAGGACACAAACCCAGGAACTCCAGACCGACGGGACACTCCCGGTTTCTGCTTGTGACACGTTTTACTCCGCAGAGTGAAGGCAGGTTGACCTTTCTCACTTCACCTTCCCTTACATTTAAGAGATGACCGAGACTAAAAGAGAAATTAAAATAAGAGCTAAGGAGAAGTTGTCTGTCCCCCCGGAGCTGGGACACGCCACCCGAGTGCCGCAGCCGCTCCGGGCCGATGGAAGCCAGCGGGATGCCCTGCGGAGGGGCCGGAACAGCAGCACGCTGTGGCACATCCCGTGCCAGGGACGCAGCTCGGCCACGGCTCCCCGGGCAGTCACCCTGCTCAACACTTCACCCAATCCTCCTCCACAGCTCCAGGTAGTTCCAGCAGGAAGAACAGAACTCATTTCCCGTGCCTGGTCTCTGTACGCTCCAAAACAAGTGTTCCTAATGCCCAAAGGCCCCACGGAGCTCTCGGTTCCCTGGGAATGGAGCAGCAGATCCCTGTGTGCCGTGCTCTGAGCCCCCTGTCTCCACACCTGGTTCCGAGGAAGACACACAGCACCCGGTGAAGGGCACCGACCTCCCTCCACACAGACTTCCTCCGGCCCTGCCCAGGTGACACGAGGAGAGAGGGGGCTGTGTCAGTGCCATCCTCCCCGAGAGGGTTCCCACACGCTGGAACGCTAACAATGACAATTAGGAGTTAGGTAGGATAAGGTTGGGACTGCGCACCAGGCCCGCTCGGGCACCACGAGTTCCCGTCAGCCCCGTGTCCGCGCTCAGAGCTTCCTCTCCCGGAGTTTGCTCCCACTGGGCTCCTCCAGCAGGGCCGAGTGTCCGTCCCCGTTGCTCAGGCATTTGTCCTTCTCGTGCCTGTGCTCCTGCTTCTGCCGCCGGATCTCCTTGTACCGCAGCGTGATGTCCCTGCAACACACACAGCACACGGTTCCAGCCTGCAGGAAGAACGGCACGGGAACCTGCTCTGCACGAGCCTTCCTGGGACAACAACTCACTGGAGCCTCTGGCTGGGCATTTCTACAGCTGCCGATGGCACTGATTCACTGGCAGTCTGTGTTTCTGGCCGGGGGCTTGGCTCTTCCCCCCTCTGCCAGAGCACAGCAGCCAATCCTGCAGGAGCAGCCACTGCTGCCCCTCCACTCTTCACTGCACTTCAAACAATCATGGAATGGTTTGGCTTGGAAGGGACCTTAAAGCCCATCCCATTCCAACCCCTGCCGTGAGCAGGGACACCTTCCACTAGCCCAGGCTGCTCCAAGCCCTGTCCAGCCTGGTCTTGGACACTGCCAGGGATCCAGGGGCAGCCACAGCTTCTCTGGGCATCCTGTGCCAGGGCCTCACCACCCTCACAGGGAAGAATTCCTCCCCCATATCCCATCCAACCCTGCCCTCTGGCAGTGTGAAGCCATTCCCCCTTGTCCTATTCCTCCAGTCCCTGATATGCAGAGTCCCTCTCCAGCTTCCTTGTGGGCCCCTTCCAATACTGGAAGGCTGCTGATTCCTTCGGCCCTGTGCAGCTGCTTTCCATGATCCAGACAGGAAACTGCCAGGATCAGGCCCTGTTTATTTCAGGACTTCACCCACCCAGCAGAGCTGCACTCTCTCCCCCAGGCAGTCCTGGGGAGCACATTTGAGGGTGGGGGTTGAACAAATGCCCCTAAAACCCTGGCCAGCCCCAAACGCAGCGCCACTCACCGAATGAAGAAGCGCCAGGCTGTCCAGGTGAGCACCAGGATAATCCCCAGGATCCAGCACTGGGTGATGTAGAAGGGCAGGGAGAGGGTGAGCGTGTAGGGATCGTACTTGACGACGATCAGGAACTCCGTGGCAGTAATAGCAGCAACCAGCCAGGCCTGCTGGCCCAGCTTCTTGTGGAACTTCCTGCAGGAGAAACACAGACAAAAACATCTCATTGCTGTAGAATTAGGGATGTGGAGAAATCTGCACAAAAAGACAGCTGGGGCAGTGATTTCATTCAGCTTTGCACAGTCCTACAAGCCTAGTTCAGATCACACATGCACTAAGGCTCTGCAGGACGACACTTCCACGGTGGTGTTACTTCAGTTTCCTCTCAGAGGCTCTAAAAGCAAGCAAAGTTAAACTTCATCACCACACAAAGCAGGGAAGTGTCCCCATTCCCAGGTAAATCCACATGGAACGATTCTGGGACCAGCCTGAGACCAGCTGATGTTCAGGGTACGGCTCCAAACAGGAGCTTCTCACACACGAGGCCCAGAGCTGTATTTGACACCAACGTGTAGCTCAAGCTACACCAAACCATCCAAATACACTGGGAAAAAACATGGAATAAATCAAGTGTAGGTGATTGCTGACGCAGAGGGGATGAGTGCATTCCTTCTTAAAAGGTATCCTGCCTGGATCAGCTCAGATGAAAGGGCTGCAGAAACTGCTCCAGGTGGTGACAGATTAAATGGGCAGAAACCAGCCCTAACCCACAGGCAGAGAGATGAAAGGAAGCAGAAGATCTCTCACAGGGAATTCCAGCTGCTGGGATGATGAGGGCAGCTTTCTGCTCTGCTGGGCTGCTCCCTCCTCTGCCGTCCTTTCCCTGACAACAGAATCAAAGGTAACCCCACCACAAGAGCTGGGCAGCCCTTGAGGCTGCCGAGGAAGAGAGCTGGTTTCCTGCCCTAACACTCAGGAAAGATGTGAAAGATTTCTCTTGTGATGAAGGAGATAAAAATTCATGGCCTCGATGCAGACTCCTTGGAAGTGACAGGAAGACTCCAACCAGGAATGTGTGGCTGGGTCAAATGCTACAGGCTGTTGCACCAAAACATTCCTGGTCAGGAACACCTCACACATCCAGTCCTCAGGAACTCGGGCAGCACGTGGATCAGGATGGCAGTGTGGTGTGTGAGGGCTGGAGAAGGCTTCGCCCCTCTTCTGGGACTGTGGCGATTCCAGGCACTTCATTGTCACCACGCTCAGCCCAAGGTCCTGCAAGCAAAGCCCCAGAACTGCCTGCAGATACTCAGAATCCTGAATGGGAAAAAGAATTCTTCATGTCAGAATTTCACTGCTTTGTAGACCCAGCATTGCAGGGCTGGCTGGAGAGACTCATCAGTTCATCCCAGACAATCCCATCGCCACCAGACAAGGCAGTGAGCCAGGTTTCTGTCAAGGAAGGGCAACGGACTATTCCAATCTCTGAGCATTGGGAGTTTCCAAAAGGAAAAGGTCAGCAAGGTTTCCCAAGTGATGTAAGCTGGGAGCCTCTCGTACAGCCTGTTCTTCCCAGCAGCTTCTCCCTGCACCACCACGGGAAGAATCCTGAAGGACCCTTGGCTTGAAATGACGTGCCAGTGAAGCTGGCAAACAGGGGCAGATCCTCTCTGCCTGGATGGCCAGGAATGCAGGAGGGAATTGCAAAACCCTCCGCAGAGAAGGTACCAGGTAAGAGCGGCTGCTCAGCTCTGCCCTTCTGCAGGAGCAGCCTGACGTCAGCTCTGGGGGGCATCAAGCAGAGGCAGGAAGCCAGGACATGGGGGCAGCCACCTCCCCCAGCAGGGAACACGGCGGGAGGCGGTGGCGGCGACGGGGACGCGCGGCTCGGGATGAGCTGCTCCGGCTCGCGGAAGGAACGGCAACGCTCGGAACCAGGGATGAGGCACTGGCGAGGGATGGCTCTCCCAAACTCCAGTGTTATGCCATGTGGTTGAACAGAGGGCAAAGGAGCTTTTCCAACCCCAACACAAGAAGATGAATGGTGCTAAGGAGAGGAGCTCAGCAGCGAGGCAGAGACTCTTCTTACCTGTGAGTCGGAGGCACGTCCCAAACCAGTAGGTCCAACACCAAGGGCAGGGCATCCTGCCCCTGCGGAATGTCCTGAATTCCGACTAAGCAATGTGGGCTGGCCCTTCTTCCCAGTTCTAGGAGTCAAAGCCTTGCAAGGGAAACTGATCTTCAGACCATGTTGGAACCCTAAATTCTGAACACAGACACTTTTTTGCGTTGGTCAGCGACAGACAATGAACACCCCTGGAAGCCAGACGGTGCCTTAGGCTGAGGATGTGGGCTCAGGCAGGTTGTGACATTAAAAGAAAAGGTGATTTTGAGAACAAAGCTTTCTCAGCTCTCACATGGTCTGCAGAAACAAAAGCAGCGAGGACAAATATGATGCTGAGGTGGGAACAGTCTCAAGTACATGCACTGCTGTGTGTGGTGCTTCACCTGCAGCACATCCTGCTACCGAGGGCCTCTGACCTGCAAGAGGATGCCAGGAGAGCTCCAGAGGGCCAGGGGGAAGACAGCTCAAGGAAAGAAGTGCCTTTAAGAATCACATTTTTTAATCTGGGCCCTGATGTCCTGGCTCTGGGTCTGGAATGGGAGCACGGTGCTCCTCTGCCCACGAGCCAGTGGCAGTGCAGCTCATTTCCACACTCCCTTCTCCACAGAGAGATCATTTACCAGACACTGAGGTTAACACAGTGCACACACAATGCCCTTAACAACAGCTGCTCTCTGACCAGGGGAGTGACAGTGGTACCTCCAAAACAAAGGAACACGAAGCGGGATGCTTTAGGATTAGGCCTTTTTTGTCCCTGACAAGCTGAACTGGTGCCCGAGATGGATGCCAGCAAGCTGGAGCAAGTTCAAAACAAAGCACGTGGAGCTCGACATGGGAAGTACAGAGAGGTGGGGCTTACGGGTCGTCCATGAAGTCGTAGATCTCCCTCATGGCCACTCCTCCCACGTTGACAAAAAACACGAGGCGTAGCAGCACCAAGTAGTGTTCGGGGGGCATCCACAGCACAAACTTCAGGTAGAACGTGTTCAGCTCTGCCAACAAAAACTGGGGGAAAGGACATGTGGATTACATTTGGAAAACACCAGTGGATGAAGCCTGGAATGTCCCTCTCTCCCTGCACGGCTCCCCCTGCCCATTTCTCAGCCCTGCTCAGTATCACCGAGTGAACCACCAGCACCAACCCAAAACCAATTGGGTTTTTAAACATTTCCTCTACGTTGGAAGAGGTACTGAAAACCACAACAAAAAACTGGACAAGCAGTACCCTCAAATTTAAAACAAGTTTGTGAACTTCAAGCAAAGAGCCTCAAGTACCTGCAGAAGCACTGAGGACAAATCCCAAAAGCACAGCTTTTCCTTTCCCTGTCCTTTAACACCCAGCTGAGGGAGCCCCACCATAACAAGAGGCACGAGCTGCACATCCTGGGGGGCTGGGCTGTGTTGTTCTTCCTCAGTTATGCAAACTCACCCTCAAAGCCAACTTGGGAAAGTTGATTATAAATTAAGAGCAAAATGTTCTCTCGAGCAGCTGCCCTGGCAATGTGCTTAAGGGAGCAGAGAGACACCAAATTGTCACTTCAAAAGAAGTGATAACAAAGGGCATTAAGCATTGCTTAAGCCCAAGGAGTGAGCCAGAACCTGAAGCTACTTAGAACCTGTCAGCTGAAGCTGGGATGTGCTAAAAGAAACAAAATCCCACAGTCCAGTATAAACTTACTGGGATCTCTGTTGCAGCGGCACCTAAACCTCAATTTCTTCAGGGTGCAACCAGCAAGCTTTTGGGGAAACATCTATTTTATCTATACTCTTTTACTGCTCCCACAAAGCAGGCCTGGCGTGCCACATGAGCTTGGCCAATGTATCCTGCAGCAGCAGGAATCAGGTGCTGGGAGCTTGTTCTGGCAAAACACAGAGTTCTGTGCTGTGCCACCGAACCTGGTTCATGCCCAGTGCCTCTGGATCACCGCAGGTGTCACGGGGATGGATTTAGTTAAATTTCACAGCTGCTGGGTTGAAATAAATTTGAGTTGCTCAGAGCAGAGCCAAGTGACATCCCCTGGACAGCACAAAGGCCAAAGTCCCCTGCCTAGCAAAGGGGCAGGAGTGGGAAAAAGGCATTTAAGCTGCCCAGTTCACCCTCCCTATCAGTGTCACGTGGGTAACAAGTTCTGTTTTACAGGAACAGGTATGAATTTCAGATGCTGCATTCCCAGCATGAAACAATTCCACCCACTCAGGTGCAGAGTGTACAGTGAAACATCAAAAAAAAAGAAAAATGTAGGAGAATTGAATTATTTAAGCAGATCTGTGCTTCAGGAGTGAGCTCAGAGGAGCCCGAGGCCTTGGATACAGCCCTTTCCATCTGTAGTATGACCTGTACCTGCATAAAACCGAGGGATTTGAGCTACTTTCACCCACAGTCGATGCTTTGGGGAGCAGCAACTTGCTGAAAACCCAAAGATCCCAGTTTATATTGCTCCCATTGCCAGCAACAGTGTTCAGCAAGCCAGGACAACCCTTCCTGCAGTGAATCCGTCACCTGTCCCAGAGACACGGACTCAGCCCCCTGCTCTGCGGGACTGGGAAGGGATCCCTCCCGGCCCCAGCCTCAGGAACATGCCCAGAGCTGCAGCCCGAGCTCCAGAAGCTGGAAGCAGGGGACAGAAGGGCCAGAGGGGTGTCCTCACCACGAAGATGATGCCGCAGACCGCGAGCCACCTGCGCAGGCTGGAGGCCGGCTTCCACTCGAACTTCACCCAGCTGTACGGGGTGAACTGGAACACGATCCTCTTCATCTTGCCTCTGGAAAAAAGCAAAATAACCACTGCAGCTTGAAGGAAAGGCAGGCAAGAGGCATCTTCCAGCATTTCCATTTGAGACACTAGTTCAGATATGCAAAATGCCTCCGTTTACTCCATTAAAATCACAACTTAATGAGATTAGCTCTGCGCTTGTTATTTTAATTATCAATTTAAGCTTTAATATCCTACACTCAGTGTTGTAAGGAGTTCTGCTCTGCTCAGCAAAGACACTACAGAGCACGGTGGGTCATTACTGGTACACGACTACAAGGGATTTATTAAATTTTAATTCCCAGTGTCCCAGTTCCTGTGAAGTTCTAGTTACTAGGGAATGCAAAAAGACCAAACAGATCCTTGCTGTGAATGATGATGCCAGCTTGGATTCCTGCACCTCCTCTTTCCATTAAATAAGCTCACTTCCACAGGATGCCCTCACTCCCAGCCATCAGGCAATGTCTGGGACACACAGGTGTATTTCCAACAATCCCATTCACAAGGTGAGTAAAACTCTCCAACAAACCTCCCTGCAGCAGTAAGTCACTGGATCCTGGAGTCCCCTCAACACCCAGGAATTCTTTAATCCACATTAACCCACACAGAACAACCAAGCTCTTGAACAGGAGCCCAGCCTTTGTGCTGTGCCTGTAGAGTTCCCTGCTCCCCAACTTACTTGTAGGTCGGAATGTTCCAGAGTCCTTGCCACTTGTAGGTTTTCAAGGAGAGCCAGGACAGGGTCTTCATCCCGCAGTAAATTCCTAACCCGTTACATAAGATCACATCCATTATCCACTGGAAGGAGAAACACACGAGTGATGCTGGGGAAGGAACACTAGAGCTTGGGAAAGGGAATCTGCGTTCCAAGGAGTGGGACAGAGTGCTAATGCCACAGGTTTTCTGAAGGCTAAATAGGCTAAAAGGCTTGATGTCTCTAATAATGCACTGACTTTTGTAAATATAACTATGGAGCAAATCATTCCAAGCTTGGGTCTTTCCCAAAATCCATCCAAACAGACCCAGAGCTGTGTGCCCTGACTGCAGGGAACTCTGATTGCTCAGGCACCAACTTATACCTCACAGGAAAATCAAACATAACTTTAAAAGGGTGTCCCTTTAAGCTCACACCAAGTTTTGCCTTTCTCTGAATTTCAGACTTTATGCTTTGCATCATCAGCATATATTTGGAAGGGTTCAGGTACAGCTTTAGATTCTCCCTCTGGTGTGAAATGAACCCAAACAAATATTTAACCACAGTGTTTGTCATCCACAAAATGATAGACACAGTGACAAGCACGTGACAAGCACAATAGGGAGCAGTCACACACGTGATACAATTCAGCTCTCACCATGTCCCAGCCCTCCCTATAAAATCTGTATTCCCAAAGAATGATTCCCTGATCCCTGCAGTACGTACGTGATCCCACCAGCATTCACTGAAGTTTGGGAGCTGGTGCTCCAGGCTGTACTCCAGGAACTCAAACATCACACTGATGATCATGCACATCCACCAGTCCCGAATCATCAGAGTCTGAAGGGAGAAAAAAGTCTTTTAAACAGCTGCTAAAAACCATCTACAGTTGTAGAACTTGTCTCCAGTATCCAGAAAAGGATCAGGAAACCCAGGACAATTTTATTTTCGTGATGTGATGGTCCAAATGCCCACAGGCCTCTCAACCTACCAACATTTCCAGCACAGGAGACAGGAAAGACACTGAAGAAAATCACCTCTACCCCAGCCAAAACCAGCACAGGAATACAGATTGTGATAATAATCCCATCACATGGAAGAACAGAGAGAGGTAAAATGGGATTCAGCAGGAGGGAAATGAGTTAAATGCATGGAATTACTGGGTGCTCAACCACCACAGGCAGCACCTTCCAACAGAGCTCAGAAAAGGCTTTTCAGAGCCTTTTATGGGCTCTAAACGACTCCAAAGCCACAATAATTTCTGATGAATGAGGCCCATTCATTCTCAATATTGCCATCCTGGTGCTTTGAGATTTGGGGAAAAAATCCAAACACAAGCCCATCTCTGTTTATTGAGACAACACACTCAACCTCCTACTTTTAATAGAGAAATAGTTTCATATTTAACATATTTAAGAGAAAAATATGCTATGGCCCAGAGGAAATCCAGCAGCCTGTTTCCTTCCAGCTGGGCAGCCCAGTTTCTACTGCAATTCTCTTGCAAGAAAAGGATCCAAGTTTTCCAAGTTTACAACTCAGTTCATTAATAGAACAAGCTGAAGCCCAAGTCTCCCCACGCCCAGCAAATTCACCTCTGGTTTTGAGGGATCCCCCAAACCTTTCACAGAACACATCTGCACTTTTAAATGAAAATACAAACCAACAGTTCCAGCTTGTTTTTAAAACAGCCCAGCTCTGTCAGTTTGTTATTTAAATAACAAACCCAAACAAGGTCTGCAGGGGGCAAAATCGCCTGAGTTAGTCAGTCTGCTTGGGTTAAAATAGGTAATATTTAGACCAAAGTAATCAGTAAAACGCTGTTGAATATTCTCCCAGAGACAGGCACAGCTGGAATTCCTTCCACAGTTGGTTGATACTGACTAAAAAGTAACAAGAATTAAACCACTGCCCACATAATGGTTTAAAATCCTGATCTGGTGCCACAGAAAGCAGCAGCAGCAGCAACACCTGTGTTTGGGAATATCACTGTTACTGCCTGCCCCACGCTCACTTCCAAAGGTCATTCCAGCATTTCTGTTGCTACAGGAATGAGGTTCTTTATTGATCTGACCCCAGAATGAATCCCTGTGGAGGATGGAGGGAGCCTGTTGCTGTAATAAAGCTCTGGAAAGAAACAAGAAGGCCTAACATGGGCAGGAGAAAGAAAAAAAAGGTATTTACATGTATTTTCACGTATTACAAAGCCTGGTACAACTGACTGTGGCTTGGCACCGCAAAAGCAGCAGCAGTGAGGCTTTGGGAGCAGAGGAGCAGAGTCCCCAAGGTGAAATGAGCCATTCTTACCTTCAGGTACCACCCAAAAAAGTGTGCAGGAACAAATCCATCCAGCTTGTCCTGCAAACCAAGAAGAGAGTGAAGGTAACAGTCTTTTTTTTTTTTTTTTTTCCCCAGAAAAATGCAGCAATAAACTCCTGTTTTTCCACACATAAATACTTGCATTCCTTCATCAGGAAGAAATTTAGCAAGGCATCTTAAATCTTACCAGCCCTGCCAGTCCCTGGGCACAGTGCCTTTCCCTCTACTTTTGTAAGATTCCAGTTATTCCAGTCCTTGGTGCACTGAAGATTTACAGGGCAGACCCAAAGGATTTGGTGCTCCTCACTCCATGCAATCAGGGAGTAAATAACCATCTGTCAATGACCATCATCCCTTTGCCCTGGGATTTCTGCCAGTGAGAAACAACAACCTGATGGTTTTCAGGACTCAGAGAAGTGCTGCTGGAGCAACCTGGACTAGTGGAAGGTGTCCCTGCCCATGGCAGGGGGTGGGACTAAATCAAACCATTTTCCAAACAAAACCATTTTGGGATTCTGTGGTGCAGCTTTTGGGCTTTGTGCCTCAAGGTGACTGAGAAGAGTCCTCAAGCACACGAAGAAATCCAAGCTCTGAGGGAGAAATTGACCCCAACAACCTGAGGAAGAAGGGCCACTGAACACTTCACCCCTGGGCAGTCAGGTAATGGGGATCCAGAGAGACACATCCCCATCTGATGGACAGGAAAGGTCAAGAGAAGAGAAATAAAGGGGCTGAAGAGTCAGGCTGATTCAGCACTCAGCCAGACTCACAACTGCACTTCGAAGAGTTCAGTTAAGCAGCTTTTTACCCAAAAATAGCCTCATTGTTGAGTTTGCTCCTTACCCAGATGTTGTGGAAGGGATCAGTTCCATTGCCAGGGTCATAAATCAGGCAGTTGCCCCCGTAGTCTCTCTCTGGCAGAGGAACCCCTAAGTGGGGGTCAATGTACTTCATGAACTGCCTCCCGTCCTGCACGGTCTGCAAGGGAACACAGAACCCCGGGGTCCCCTCAAGGATCCACACACAGAAGGCACGGGCAGAGTCAAGGCCAACACTGATCTTCAACTTGACCTTTTTTCAAATTTGCTGTGGAACAATTCTTGAAATAAAGCCAGGCCTCGAAGCACCCCACACACACACCTGGCTTGGAGCCTCTAATCCTAAATATTAAGGGAAAAAATGGCTACAGAATGACCTTAAAAATGAGAAATCAGTGATCCTTAACCCTTTTCCCCAAGCCACTCCTCTGTGCTCCCCATCTCTCCCAGAAGCTTCACACAGCTCATCCTTCCCAACATCCATTTCCGGTGAGGTGCAAACAGTAAAAAGAAATTATCAGAATGACCAAAAAGTGAACTCATCTGTCACTAAATCAGCCACACGTTTGCTGAGCATTTCTTTCCCAATGGAATCACTCAGTGTTGTGGTCAAGGCTTTACCCCGGAACATCTGTGACAGGCAGCAAAGCAGGACAAGGCCAAAATTAATCAACAGAGCAATAATAAAATTACAGAATAATCTGCTGAAGTCACACGAACTCTGGGACAAGTTTCAGCAACGAGCAAGCTTGGATTTGCTGTCAGGAAGTCCAGCCACCTGCAGACTCAGCAGAATTTAACCTTATTTAAACCCGGGCAAGGCAATGATGTATTTTTAGTAAAGAGCTGAGCAACAGCAGGGAGTTCCTTAACCACTAAATCTCTGCTGACACCACACGCTGCCACAGGGAAGCAAAGCCATTCCAGCCTTTTCTGCTGGAATTCAGAACTATACCAGTACAACCAAAGAAAATTACTCAGTCTGACTGCAGCTACTCAGGAATATCATGGATATATCAAGGATGGCTGGAAAAATCCAGGGTGACCAGCCTCACTTCTTCAAGCTCACACAGCCTCTAGAAGCAAAACTTTTTTTAAAAAAAAAAGCATTTCTCATCCTTCTCTCATGTAAAATGATTTTCAGAGCTGCCTGATGAGTATATTGTCTCAAAATACTTCATTTTAACTTCTGAGAATTGTCAGAGTCAGGGGGAAAGGTTCAGTTTACTAAAGGACAAGATATGGTAAAATGTGGTGAAAAAAAGAACATGGTAAAAACTGTTTCATTTAGAAGCACCAAGGGCACGTCTTTCTATGAAAAACCTCCTCCTCAGCTCCTGCCACCACACAAAGCTGGGTGTGAAGCTTTGCTTTATTGCAAAAACCCCACACCTACGAAGAACCTGTCATTCAAGGTAAAAGGTATTTCCAGAGGTGAAACCAGGTGAATTCCCCCCCAGTCACACCTGGCCCAGCAGGGCAGAGACTGGACTGTGAAACACCAGCTCCGTAACCCAAACTCCCTCACCAGCTCATCTAAAACCACTTCAACACAGTGGCTACCCCAGGCTGAGGGTGACTGGAGGTCAGAGCAGGTGAAATATTTTTGTATTATCATTTCCCTCAGCCTCAAAGTCTCATTAAACAGCTCAATGATTCCATCTCACAAAAAACGAACATCTCCTGTAGTCAGCAGGAAAAAAAAACCACCACAAAGGAGTTGATCTCCACATGGAAGTGGCCTTTAGGAGCTGGAGGTGTCAGTCACTTACCTGGAAGAGGATGAAGATGAGGAAGAGCTCATAGACCACGCTGACACACAGCCAAAACCTCCAGTAAGCTGCAGAGAGACACAGGGGGGATGTCAGGAGCTTTGGAGCAAACCAAAAATTAATTATTCATTTACTGCAGTATCTCCAAACAGGGAATCCTGGAGTGGTTTGTGCTGGGAGGCACCTGAAATCCCATCTCATTCCACTCCCTGCCATGGGCAGGGACCCCTGCCACTATCCCGGGTTGCTCCAAGCCCAACCTGGCCTGGAACACTTCCAGGGATGTGGCAGCCACAGCTTCTCAGGGAACCAATTCCGTTTCCAGAGATGCTCCCACCACGGATTTCAAATCCCAGCTCCCAAGCACAGTGCTCCCCACCCTCCCTCAGGGACACAACCAGAAAGGATCTTCAACTCCCACACAGGCTGCTGGGTGAGTTTGCTGTAACTGCTCAGGCACTGACCTGGATCTGGGAGAGGGGACCAGGATCTGGAGCACCCCAACCCAACAAACCCAGCAGTTAAGAAGTGGAAGGAAAGGAATGTGCTGATGCTTTAGGTTTGAACTCTTACATTTTTCGAATCCTGTATTGCCTAATGTGTAACTCTGAGGTGCCTTGGAGCCTGTTGGCTGCTGTTCTCTCATGCTCAGATAGACATAACAAAATCTCTCTGGGCCTGCCCTTCAAGGACACCCAGACTGTCCAGGACCAAAGCCTCTGAAGGAGGGGCGAGCTGGGGGGAAATTACATCATTAGCTAAAGTTTTAATAGGTGAATTTATGCTGATATGCAAATGGACCAAACCTATAAAGGTATGGGGAACTTGTGACTTGTCATCCATCCTGGGGTCCATCTTGGGGTCCAGCCTGGAGCCCTTGGCTCCCAGGGTGCACTTTTGAAGGCCTTTCAAATAAATACCTACCTTTATTCCCTTATTCCTGTCTAGTCTCTGTTTCTAGGTAGCCTCTCAAGGCATCAGTGCCACCTGCAATGCTTTCCATCAGTCTTTAGAGGGGAACCTGATCCCTCCTGAACTTCCTCCCTGGTCTCAGGTGACCTGACCTGCCCAACCCTGGCTACACCAGACACACCCAAGGCAGGCCAGAGTCGCTTTCGGCAGCCCAGCTTTTGGCCTGAAGGCAAGGTCGTGTCCCCACGGGGCAGAGCGCACTTCAAAACCCCAAAGATAATTTCACTTTTACTTGGAATGAAATCAAAACCAAGCAGACCAAAGGTTCAGCAGGTGCTGGGTGCAAGGTCTCTGAGATGCCTGGGACTCTCCACAAGGAATGCCACGCGAAGCTCAGCTGCTTCGGAGCCCTCCCCAGACGTGTGATTACAGCTCTGCTCACGCCCCAGCGACACCTGAACCCAAAGGGTGCCCAAATTACAGCGTCTGCACACTTCCAGCTCCATCCAGCACCTCAGCTCTCCTGACAGGCTCAGCCCTCGGGTCACAGGCCGTCCTGGACGGGTTTTGTGCTCCACAGGCTCATCCATGCCCCTGATCCATCCTGCTCCACCCAGAGCCTGGTTTCTGGTCCATGCAGTGACTTCTGGGCTCTCAACTCCCCCAGCCTTTCTGTTTCCTGCCCTGAGAGGCTGATGCAGAGCCAGGGCAGGCACAGAGAGCTGCAGCAGCTTTCCCTACCCGGAAATATTCTACACTAGGGAATTCAGGAAAACTCACATTCCCAGTGAGTACTGAAATTCCAGACACATCACAGACCAAACCCTCTGGAATGGGACCTGCCTCCAGGTGTTTCCTGGTTATAAATGGAGCTCTCCTTCCCCAGGTCCATGGGGGTGATGGAGAGGAATCCGAAGAGGTTTGCCAGGAAACCCAGACCCTCAGGCCTGGCCTGGGAATTTCTCCCTGTTAATTCCAAGGCAATGTAGGCACTTTGATGTTTAAAGCAGGGCCAGGCATAAATCATGCAAGAATGAAACAAATTCCAGGCTTGCAAACACAGTTATCACTCACAACCCCAAATCAACTCCCCATGGAGCTCCTCAGGAGCTGTTTTCTCCCAAAACAAAATGTGTCTTTATCCAGTTCAGCCTCAAGTAGGAAATAAATGCTTTAAAAAAAACCCAAAACAACAAAGAAACAATAAGAAAAAAAAAACCAAACCAAAAATACCAGCAAACCCCACACATTTTTAAAAGCACTCTCTGACACCATCATTAAAATAGACCACAGTGTGGAAGGTGGGACCTTTTTGCAGCAAACCTGCTAAATTAATTCCATCAGAATCACCTATTTTACACTTTTGGAAAATAAAAAAGAAAAAGAGAAAATAAAAAAGGCAGGTGTGGCCCGGAGAACTGCAGTCCAGAGCTCTGTGACAGCTTTTACCCTCTTGTCTTTCCAGAATGCAGCTTAGGAAAAACCAAACAGCCAAAAAAAATATCCTCCATTGGTCACAGGAATATTTGGAAGAGAGGAACTTCTTCCCAGGCTGGCACCACGTTCAAGCCAGCAGGGAGAATTAACCTTTCCTCACCACACTTCTCCCACTAGAATCGAGCAGTTTCCTTTAAATGTCACTGCCAAATGCCTG
This sequence comes from Daphoenositta chrysoptera, assembly GCA_013397915.1. Taxonomy (NCBI): domain Eukaryota; kingdom Metazoa; phylum Chordata; class Aves; order Passeriformes; genus Daphoenositta; species Daphoenositta chrysoptera. The sequence goes on from VZRO01001257.1 coordinate 52,248, forward strand.
AAAATGCTGCTTTTTCTGACCCATAAACCTGGCACCAGAGATTTTACACTGCTCACAGTCAGCAGTGTGACAGACCGGTCCTGAAAGTGATGTAGACACAGAAAGCAGAGAAATCTAAATCCTTGTCTGAGCTTTTATTCCTCCTTGTCTGAGCTTTTATTCCCCTCTGCACACAGGGCTGTGGCAGCTGCTGAGCAGGCTCAGTAAAAAAGAGTAATTAAAAATTGAAGTCTGGTTCTGATTTAGTGCTGTGGTTTCTCCCCAGCTGACAGAGGTCCCTGAGAGGTTCTGAACACACTCCGTACCTGCACCCCAAATGTTTTCAAGGCTGTACAAACACTGTTCTCTCTCCTCCTGGGCCAGGCTCAGCTTTCGCTGTAAGGTTATTTTTGGCACATCTCCAATACTTGTTTTCCTTAAATTCACTTGTCATTTCGCCTCCCTCCAATCAGGGCTTTCCTCCTGATTAAGGAGGTCTCCACTAATCACTGACACACCTGACAACCCAGTGATTTCTGTATCAAATATTAAACTGCTGCCTTTGCAGGGATTTGGGAATAGGGCATGAACATCCCAGAGAGCTGATTCCAACCAGCCTCTTTCCCTACTTCTGCTCAGAGCAGGCTAAATGAGTAAAAAATATATAAAAATCCGGGTTGTTCGCCCAAGGAAAACACTTGCCCTGGAGCTGCTTCTTCCAGTGCCACCAGTGCTGCCCGTGCCTGGCCCCTGCCTGCACATTCCCAGCTATCCCAGCCCTCAATCCCACGGGTTACTCCAGACCCTCACAATTTACTCCCCGAACAGCTCCTCCTGTCACACATCATGTATTAAGTCAAAATAACTCCTGGCAAAAGCTGGGAATATGAAAAGCTGCTTCTCAGGGCATTAATAACTGTCATGGAAAATTTCTTTGGGATGATGACGTGGATGTGTTATCTTGACAGAGGCAGTAAAGCATCCCTGGGCTCCTACAACACCAGGCTCCAGAACAGGAGCTGGCAGGGAGAAGAAAGAGTATCTCTTATCTGCAAATCCTAAGGAGACAGGCTACTGATGCTGACTGTGTCCAGGATTAATTTGACCAGGAAATGCTCCCCAAATTTGTCTGTTCACCCACCAATAAATAAATGGATCCTCATGCAGAGTTTAAGATCTGTCCCTTGCACCATACTGTTCCCTGGGGCTAAGACAGTGCTCCTCCTTTGCCTGAAGGTTTTGATGGAACCAAAGCCAGTGGAAAATGGGATAAAAGCAGGGCAAGTCAGTAAAGTCTTGCCTAAACAATCATACCTACTTATTTCCATGATAATCCTACATTTCTGAATTACAGGGAGGCAACTGGTGTCTGCCCATGTAGCAATTTATTAAACTGGGGAAAAGGGGGACTTGCGTGGAATCAGCTGGGAAATGGCAAAGCTGGATGAGCCCCTGGCTAAAGCTGGGAATGCTGAGAAGGCAGCCAAAAAAAGAAATAAAGCCACCATCCTGGACAGGTGCCACTTAAGTGGTAGCTGGGATCAGTTTCCTTAATGGCCTTAGTGAAAAGTAGGTTAATGACACACAGCAGGAGCAGCAGGGAAGGCAGGGACAGCAAAGATGATCCCGAGGGACTGGAGGGACAGATGAGACCCTAACACAGCTCCACACTCTGGAACCAGGAATTTGGGAAGCATCACACTATCACAAAAATCCCCTGATTATAAAATTATAAAATAACCCTGCTGCTCTGGAGAGGACATTTGAAAGTAGAAAGCTCCAAACTATGCCAAAATGCTATGGGGAAATGTTACATCGAGGGCACGACTAAAAGCCAAACTGCCCTCCTTTGTTCTAGGGAATAAAACCAGCCCAGACAAACCCACCAAACCTGGGTGCACCCAAGTGTCACTAGTGTCCTTAAAAGGAGCAATTGATTTTACAGAAGGAACCACAATTAGCTGGAACAGAAGGAAAGACTAAAACCTGCTGTTTAATAAGAAAGGCAAATTTAACAAACCCCCAGGTTTGCAGAGGTGTGCTGAGGGCAGCGCTCTGGAACCACACCTGCTTTGGCTGAGGGGTGTGGGGTGGCTGCTGGGTTACATTTTTGGCATAAAACCCAGCTTTATTTGGCTGCAGGAGAGCCCAGTGCTCTCAGGAATATTATTTAAGCCTATATGAATTCCCTTGATTCTTCCTCTTTCGATGATTGACATCTAAAAACCAGCAAAAGACCAAAGACATTTATATATTTTCACGTTTCACCTGCTATTACATTACCTGGAAGAGGTTTGTGTTGTGCTTTCAAATGCTTTCAAGATTTCCAGTCTTAAAAGAAACCTTTACAATTATAGCCAAGGGCCTCTAATCTCCCATGGATAATGGACATGGAGCTAAGGAAGTGCTCCAGCACTGAACACACAGTCACAAGTGCAGTCCCAGCACGGAGAGGAGAAAAAAAAGAGGATAAACAGGCAAAGTTCAGGTTTAAGAACCTGGCAGTTTTCACAGAGCTTTTTAGCCGCAACAGGAAGCCAGACCAGGGAGATCCAAACAGATCTCCAGGCTCCCTGGAAGCCCAGCAGGACGGTTATGGAGCAGCCTCCATGATCAGCGTGCAGCGCTGAGGAACCTCTGTGAGTACTGAAATTACAACTTACCTGCTCTCCAGGCAACACAAACATTTACCTTGCCCACACACCAGGCAGCTCCTCAGGAGTATCTGGGTGAGCCCAGCAAGGTGAATTACCTGGGTGAGGTCTTGAGAATGGTCCATCTTTAGCTTGTGTCACCCCAAAACACAAGAAAACCAAAATACTGGCGACGATTCCTCTGGAAGGAAAAACAGAACACCCTGGTTTATTGCCTCATCCTCCTCTTGGGACTGCAAATCATGTTCTTTGATGTGAGAAACGTCTGGGCCTTGCTTTTTAACTGCTGAATGTGTCCATCTTAAATGGACCCAGACACCAGCCAGGAAAACCAAACAAAAAAAAGGCTGAGGATCACAGAGAGTCAAACACTTCCTGTCTGGGAGCAGCTTTTATTCCCACTGGCTCACAAAGACACGCTGGATTTAGCAGTGAGAGAGCTCACACCAGATTTCCATGGAATTTAAAAAGGAGCTGTCAGACTTGTCACCACTCCAAAACAGCTTCTTAACCAACTAAAGACAAGCAGGAGCTCTCCAGACCACACCAACACTGCTGCTATTTCAGGAGCTGGAACCATAACACAGAGCCTAAGGAACATAACAGAGATTTTAAATAAAAATAAATTATCAGACCAAGAGCCCAAATACACCAAAGACCCACGACCCTGGGGCATGTTCCTTTAGTTTTAATGATTAAATGGCACAAAAATCCAAAAATACTCTTTCTACTACACCTCAACTCCCACTGGATCCTGCTTGCTGTCTCACATCACCTGCTTAAGAGCTGGCTGAAAGGATGGACAACTGGGAAAGAGCTCATTCCATGTTTGCAGTAAATGATGCAACCCCTGGCTGCAAATAAAATGGCTCAGCCTGCAGGAGCCACACAAAATACCCAATAATTTTGCTGCTAGAGAGAAACTCTTACAAACCAGAAGCAACAGGAGACTGTTCTTGCTTTAAACATGTCAAAAAATCTTTCAAAATAGAAAACTGAAGGATTTACAAAAACTATTTTGTACCGTTCACCTCTGAGTATAAATGTTTGTGCTTCCTGAAAATAAAAATGGGGTTTAGTTAACAGATGTAACTGAGTTATTTTGCTTGCTTTAAACACTGGGAAGCACACCAGAATTAGCTGCTGACTGGATCTGTGAATAGACAGTTCCACGTGGATTTCCAAAGATCTGCAGGGCAAAACCCTTTCAGCTGACCTCCAATAATGAGAATATTCTGCATTTTGAGTCCCTGGCTGCATCTGGATGCTCCAGTGCTGTGTGGTGTGACAATCTCATCCCTGCTCAGCCACGAACTGAGGGGTCCAGACCATTGCTCTGGGCCATGGGAGGGTTGTTTCCCCAAAGCTGGAATTCAAATCCTGGATCCAAATCACCACAGGATCTGAGCCGTGCTCCTTCCTCTAACACCCACTCTCAGCCCAAGAGCAGCTGTGCTGAAATATGCTGGGGCTCCAGATACATTCATTTACTTCAAGTTCACCATGGGAAGTTGGGAAGCAAATCACAAATTGGCATAAATAAACATACCAGTTCCATTATATTTTTTTTTCTCTGTGGTAACGAAATATTCCCTCTTATCATCATTAATCCACCTCCTTAGGAAGCTTCCATTGCCTAAGCAGCAGCCTGGCTGAGGCAGGAATGCTCCAGCACCTGAGAGGGGTTCTCCTCTCCTCACCTGGCTGGACACAGCCAGTGGATTTTCCTGAGCAGCAACTCAGGAAGGCACAAAATAGCTAAGTGTGCCCACAAAAATCATTTTAGCACTTAACCAAATGAAAAAAAAAGAAAGGGAGAGCCTGGCAGGATCTCCATCAGCACAAACAAACTCTTGTTTGTGCTGAGAGTCGATTCAGACACACAGGACAATGAGGAGCTGTGTATGGCCCTTTGTCCTGGGATTGAAGGAGCCAGCTCCCACTCCCTGTCCCTTCCCGGGCTGGAGCCATGCTGGCACAGCTGGTACAACCCCCTCGGGGTACCACAAGCCCTGGCAGAGGGCTCTGGCCTCCTGTTACCTCCATTTCCCTGCGGGTGCTCAGCCACAGCAGCAGGAGATCGGCGTGCAAACCCACATATCCCTGGATCTGTCCCCGTGGAAAGCAGGCACTGCCAAAAGCTGTGTAAAAATCCATCTCAGGAGAGACATTTCCCAGCTGGAAATTCAACAACCCTGAAGCACACAGGTGTTTTTAAACCCAAATGTGTTTTAATGAAAAAAAAATGAGCGTTTTTTTCCCCTCCCCAAGACACCCTGCTCAGCATTCCAAATATTTGGGAGCTGTGGATTTCTCCCATGGTATGCAAAGGAGGTGCTCAGTGTTTATTTGGCTACTCTCAGAGCTGGAGCTCGGTCCAGGCTGAACAGAGGAGGATGTCACAGCTGTCAGGTAGTCAGGATGGGCTATTCCATGGCTGGAAGAACTGTGGGAATAAAGCTCTCATGGATCAGTCAGGTTTGCAGCACAATCTCTCCTTGCCTAACAAAGGAAATGTTCCCCTGCTCTCACAGCAGGGTCAGTTTGATCATGTGTGTGATCCCAATGAACTCTGATTACATTTACATATAAAAGGCTCCTGTAAATCTTATCTAAAAAAAACCCCGATCCTCCTCTAATTGTTTCATTGCCCTGCCCTGCTGCAGGAAGGAAAATGTCCTGGGACAGATGCAAACACCAATCTCAGCTACAGAGACCACACCACGTGAGCTCAGAGGTTGCGGCTCTCATTTGGGTCTTGTCCATCACTTCTCCTGTGAGGGATTCCACGAATCAACCTCTCACCCTGCTCCTGCCAGTGACCAGATGGAGCACTTTTATAGGGTGACATAATCCTGATTTTATAGGGGGGAAGGTGGGACCATCACCATGACTCCAGCCCAGGAAACACAGAGCCAGCAAATTTGGGAAGTTCACCTCAATTTACTGCTCTGAGCACCTACTGCAGCTCACAGGGGCACCTCAGCCAGTGCATGGCAACAAAGGAGGCTGGAGCCTTTGGAAGTGTGTATTTAGGCTTTGCACCTACCCCAGACACTGCTGCACTGTCGGTGTGCAGGAGGTGGAAATAAAACCCCGTGACAGCTCCAGACTCTGCTCCCCGGTGACAAAACCCCTCCTGGTCATTAGGCACCGAGTGTTCCCGTGGAATACCGGCACACAGGGACAGCCTCGTGCTGGACAAGGCTTGGAATCAAATTACAGCTCCACACTTGGACTGACAAAGGTCTCGGGGCAGGATAAGGGATTTTGGGTTATGGAAGCAAAAATACAAAGTCTGTGATAATGTGGGCTATGGATATACTGATGCACACTGTGCCCGTCTTACGCTGCTCTGAAATGCCTCCTTTTGTTCAGAGATACACTTAAATATATGGAACCTGGAAAATTTGGAAGCCTCAGGATGCTGCTTTTCAAGGATTTTTGTGCCAAGACCTTGCAGAGCTGCAGGAGTGACCAAAGCCCATCTGCTGCCCCTTCCCTGGCATGATGCTGTAAATTGATTTTAACAACTGGGCACTGGATAAGCAGACAACAACTCGTGTTTCCTGAGAGAAAGATCCACCTGCTGACTAATCTTCCCTGGGTTTGTTTTGACTCAGGCAGTCGAGGCTCTAAGCTCAATAATAAGATATTCCACTGAGTCACCTTAGCTCTGTATTACTCCCCAAGGATGCGTCATCCCTTCTCTTTCAGCTTTTCCCCTTCCCAATTCTGAGTGGCCATTCCACGCCACACCACAGGCCTCCAGCCTGGCCTCCCTCATTATGGCTGGGAATAAAATAGCATTTGTTCACACAGAAGCCTTCCAGAACCTCTCCCAGCTCCAGACGCCTTCCAGCTTGTCCCATGCCACCCCCAGGTGTGAAAGCCCAGCCCTCAGCGGGGCACGGGGTGAGCTCCATATCCCCCAGGCACCGTCTGACTGCCAGAACAACAACCAAGGTTATCTCAGGAAATAGCCCAATTCCTGCATCTCCAGCACAATGAATGCTATATCCTGAGTCACTTCAGAAACATACAAAAAGAGGAAAAAACCCTTCAAAAGCAATGGGAAAAATTTCATTATATTTAAGAAACCAGACTGGTAGAAAACAATTATTTTCATGCTTCTAGCAACGATGCTTTGCAGCATATTTTTAGAACATACTTAGCTTTTTAAAACACCACTTTCCTACCTCCTTTTTCTTCCCTGATGTATTTTAAAAGGGGAGAAATTCAACCACATTGAATCAGTTTAAATTACAGTAGGAATTGACCACACATGTAAGATTCATTCTTATTTCCCCAGAGCTTCCCTCTGGGCTACATGTTCTCATAGCAATTTTCAACAACAAACAAGGATTTGTATTGAAATCTTCAAGAGAATTTTACGAAAAGCACTTGAGCCAGAAAAATTTAGTCACAGCTCCCAGCATTTTGAAATGATGGTTATTTTAAGGAAAGGTTATTTTTAAGAAAAGGCTATTTTAAGAAACAGAGGCAGAACCCTCGCCAAAGAAACCCAGTCAGGAGGCTTTAGCAAGAGTCTGTATTTTGCATTAAATCACACCACAGAGCAGCCACAGGCCTGACAGTGACACTAAACTGATTAGAAATTAAATTCAACGATCAGCATCAGAGGAGCTTACGGACTTAGGACTGGTTTTGTAATTCCTAAGGGAACAAGCACTTCCACAAGGGAGTGCAGGGGTCACTGGAGGTCCCTTTTCCAAAACACACCCGGGAATATTCAGATATTCCTCAGATATTCACCTCTTTGTGTTGTAGGCTGTGTCCTGAGGAGTCTCTTCCAGCAGGGTTACGTAGCCCAGCGCACACGTGAGGATGAACAGGACTGTCAAGGTATGAGCTCTCCTGAAATTCAGAACAGAGAAAAATGACATCAAGATGCAGGAAAACTCACATCTCCCCCTGCCAGTGCAGCCTCAGGAGGCCAAAACCACGGCCAGCAGTCAGGAATATTGAGGTTTTCTGTATTGTAGGGCACAGAGCAGAACTGAGAGTGGCACTGCACGTGATCACAGCAGCAGCTTGGAAAAAACCAGCACCCAGTGCAAACACCCGGATCTAAACAGCTCCAGGTGTCTCCCCAGGTTTGGCAGGTCCATACCTGACAGTGCTGCTCTATTTCACAGCCTACTAATCAAAACTGCAGCTGAGGGAACAGGCCCTTGAGAACAACCAAAGGGAATTCACTCTAGACACTGGAATTACACAAGAAAAACTAGTCATTAAAAAAAAAAATTTTAAAAAATCTCTAAAGGAGAACAGCTGCTGTTGTAAGAACTCTGATGCCACCTCTAGATGCCGGATTTCCAGGGATTCCTATGGTTTCAGTGCACTTAGCACAAGGGGTTTCTGTGGGAACAACCACGTCAGAAAAGCTGGGTGGCTGTTCCATACCAGTAAAACATTCCCATCCGTGGGAGTCCACAGGTTTATATGGATTTTGGTGAAGCACTCAGGGAGAAATTCTTCTGGCACAGGCTGCCCAGAGAAGCTGTGGCTGCCCCATCCCTGGAAGTGTCCAAGGCCAGCTTGGACTGGGCTTAGAGGAACCTGGGCCAAGGGAAGGTGTCCCTGCCCTCAGGACTGGATGAGCTTTAAGGTCGCTTCCAGCCCAAACCATTCCAGGATTCTGTGATTCTATGGAAGGAGAGCGAGCAGAGCACACCCAGCCAGGTGACACCCACACCCTACACCCACTGATCACCACACAGAGAATAGTCTTACGATGTCCACATCTTTTCTTACTTCCAGTTGAAAATTCCTTTCCTAAGGAGAAGTCAGTTATTGTTTTCATTGGAAAACTCCTCTGGCCCCAGCTGGGAAGCACGGGAACTCTGTCCATGTAAGGCCAAAGGACAAGCCACGAGTTTTGCTTTAGAGAACAACGTCCCTTAACACAAATTAATAAAACAAACCACACATAAAGAAGAAGCTTAGGGAGGAGAAAACCTGTAAGAGAAAGTGTCTGTACGTGACATATTTGGCTCTATTTCCATTTTCTTTATATATTGTTTTATAACAGCAGCTCACATCCCATCTCCACGTCATGCCAAGGTTTGTATACTCAGGTTGTGCGGTGCACAATAAACCTTGTAATTGCCAAGCCCTCCACTGACTTATGTCTAAACACCCCCCCAGTAACCCACCTAAAACTGCTCTGAAAGTCAAGGAAAGGGTGCTGTTGAATGAAAATTCCATCCTACTCCAAGGCCCAGTACTCCACAGGATCCCTGCAATCCCTCTGGGAACGCACGCAATACCTCATAAGCAGACACAATCCTCTTCTGCCCCTGCCAGAACAGAGTTTGGCATTGAGGGCTCTCCTTCCTTGGGGTCCCGAGGACACGACCACCAGCTCCAGGAGAAAAACACAAGGACCCACGAGTACCTCCGGAATTAGCAAGGAATCGGTGTGCCAAAACCCAGGGAGAGGCTGGGGAGCCGCGAGCTCCTGCGGGGCAGCCGCATCCTCCCAGGTGCCAGGACAGGTGATTCAGCCACCAGCGCTCACGTGGGGCCTGCCCTGGATCCTGCAGGAGCTGGAAAACTCAACCCCGGCCTCTCCCAGGAGGCAGCACGGAACCCAGGAACCCACGCTCCAATCACACCACGCTGCACGTACATGTGGATAGAATGAATGGATTCCATCCTGAACACCAAAAGGGTTACGTGAACTCAAGGCTGGTTTTGTATCTTATGCCTTGTTTTGCTGTTTGCTTTTGAAACTTATTATTGTACTGTTATATTGTTACATAGTTATATATATATATTGTTACATAGTTAAATACAGTAAGTATTATATATAATTGTTACATCGCTGTTTATTTTTGAAGCAGCTACATAAACAGATCTAGAAATCCCACCTTACCATTTCACACCTGAACACCCACACCAAGTCAGCTGCTTTTTCAGTGTGTCCAGCATCCCATAAATTGCCAAAAAAATCAGTTATTACACGTCCTCCCTTGGATAAACACCTCGAGAAACCCCTCTGCCAGCACAAGGATGATTTAGCTGCCTTTCTTCCTGTGAGGATCTTGTAGCACAGGGAAGGGTCGGTGTTGGGGAGCCCCATGGATCCCATTTCCCATTTATTTTTGGTGCCACAGCCACCAGCCTGAAACCCAACCAGCTGCCCTGCTTAAGGAGAAACAAGAGGCTGCTCTCTCATCACTTCCCTTGTAGCTCAGCTTTCATCTCCAGCTGCTGCCACATTCCCTCCTAGCAGGTTTTCAAGGTAAAGGTGCTTCCAGCGCAGCACGAATTCCAGAAGCTGGGATGAAAGACTCTGGAGATGGGCTTGACTTCTGGAAAGAGCAAGTTGGCAGCTCTGCCAGAGAGCTGTGAGCAGTGACACAGCGGTGAGAGGGAGCACAGCACCACACAAATCCACCTCAGAGAGGAAAAAAAGCCAGGAAATACGGATGTACACCATGTCTTCCCACAGCTCGGGAGTTTAAAAATACATCAGAATTCCACAAAAAGGAGCAGCTCTCCTTAAGGAGGAGCTCGTCCGAGTGATCAGGATGAATTTAATGGCACAAGGGGATTGTTTTCATGTCTGTACACACTTTAAAATAACACACCAGATGAAGGCGAGCTAAGAACAGCCCAGCAAGGTAAGCATGGCAGGAATTACATGGAAAGGCTTATGTTCTCCTGGCTTGGAGCCTGGGAGGCTGAAAAGAGCTAAGCTGGGAATCTTCCCCGTGGAATTACACACAGGAGTTTGGGTAACACGCCCGAAGCAAAGGGGGTACAAACTGCAGCCAGATCTGGGAGGTTTCACATCGTAAACTCTGCAAAGCAGTGCCTGATGTACCTGAGCACAAAAATATCTAAGGCCAGGGAGAGAACTCACAACAAATCCCAAACTGTTAAAAAGCTGGAATATTAAGTGGCTTATTTTTCTGCCTTTCTGCACCGCACATTTGGCTCCTTCCCCACTCAAGCCCTGGGAGATTGAAATGAAATAAATCAGGTTTGTTTTCACAAAAGCCCTTGCCCTGCTAATTCAAACACCAAGTGAGAGCAAGCAAAGCTCTCCCATACTGCAGATCACAAAAAAGTGGGTTTTTTTCCCAGTTAATGGGATTAAGTTTGATCCCAACTTCTCTTTCTCGTGCTAAGTCATTCTCCTGTCACACTGAGATGCTGCACGTCTGTCAGGGAAACGACTACAAGTGCTTTTATCTTCCAACTGAAGTCTATGACACAAATGATATAAGGAAATTGTTTAAGTATCTCATTTTTCGGGAGATTCTGGAAGATCCTTGGGTGGAAAGGAGAGAGTAACACCCGGGAGCAGGCAGCCCATGGCCTCATTCAATCTCCCACAAATTAAAATCAGTTTAAGCAGGCACCGCACCCTTGTTATCCATGGCTTGTTTGTCACCAGTGATGCAACAACTCCATTAAACACAATAACAATCACTGGAACACAATGCAAAGAATTTATTTATTAATATTTTGGTCAGTCCTCTTAAGTGGAACAAAATTCCAAAGGAGAGCCAGTCCAGTTTGCCCCTTGGGTTAAAAAAGTTGCATTAATTGCAGCTGCTGGTGAAAGGATCTGTCAGCAAACCCAATTAGTCCCATCAGTGACTTTTTCGTTATTTAATTCTTTATTCCAAATAATGGCAAATTCATTAAACCATTCCTGAAAGAGATTTTTAAATGGATGTCAAAGCTCTGTACCCTCCATGAACCAACACATCACCTGGAAATTCTATGAAAATATGGCAAATAGCACAACAAACCCTTTCCTCCAAAAGCAGCAGAGGGTTCACATCAAGAATAAGACACAAGAAAATATAACAAAAGTTAATACTAATTTAAAACCAACCACATTTTAAATAAAAGTGGTAATTAACAGGCAAACTGTCGGGGATAGATGGAGGGTTTGGAAACCTCCAACTCAAACCAAACCATTTAAATATCCCTGTCGGTTTTAAGCTCTAAGTTGTGTTTTAAAATCTGTTTAAACTCTCATAGTTAATAAAACAGTCCCTATTCTTAGAGCAGTCGCACATCTTCAGCACATCTCTGAAGTCACCCGACGCTGATTAAATTTCCATACTGACTTGTGACACTCCAAAATAGCAACCTGCCTTTTCCTTGCCATCTCCTCAAAGAAGCCCAGGAACACAGACATCCAGAGAACCAGAACCACAGGTCAACAGCAAAACTTTGGCAGACCTGGAGTTTTCCTTACAATCATGAGGAAAGACTGAGTTCCCAAAGTTTCCGAAGTTACCATCAGTTCTACAGAGCTTGCAAGTTCCACAAATGCCCTATTTTAATCATTAAACATTTTTTTGTTTAAACCTATGGAAATCTGGGTCTCAGGAGTTAGTTCAGAGCAGTTCTACTGGGACAGGTGACCAGGAATTGCAGGTAACACTCTTTGAGCACACTTTTCCCTATTCTCCTTAAAACTTTGGCAACTTGTTTCCAGGAAAAAAAAAGCAATATAGAGAACTGATGTCCAGGTGGGGCATGGAACTCCCACAAACCTCTCCACAAAGACATTCCTTCTGCAGTTCCAGCTTACTTGGCAGAACCATGCAACCCCTTCCTTTGAGGAAAGGGCAGTGCCATTCCCATAACGCAGTTCCCAAGGCACGGGCTCTCTCATCCATGACCAGCTGGCGAACGTGGCTTAGTGGGATTGCACAAGGCCTGGATGTCCCTGCTCCCTGCCCTGCCCGGGGCATTCCCACAGGCTGGAAAAGCATGGCAGGGTGACCCAGGACTCCGGAGCAATGCTCCTCTGCTCCAGCACGGTGAATCCTGAGGCGGCAGCGTGGCTCAGCATGGCCCCATTAAGGCTGGGAAAAATCCCGTGTTCAGTTCCCAGCAAACTCAAGGAATGCTGCCTTGGAAGTGCCACGGCCATGCCTCAGGAGAGGGCCCAGAGAGCGGCTCCTGCGGACCTGCAGATATTCCATCTCCCTAATCCCTCTTCCGGATAAATCCCCACCTCTTCCTCCAGACTGCCCTTAGCAAATCCCGGGAGGTATTTCAGAGATAAGAGCAATCTCCACCAGGAATGGGTAAGGAATGTTTTGGGTTGAGTACCAACCCCTTCTTTCCAACACCAGCTGGTTTGCCCACACATATCCTCATTTTCCAGGCCATCTGGGAAGACTCACAACACCGAACGCACCAAGAGGAACATGCCAGCAGGGGCTGCCTCTTCCTTAGCTACAAATTCCATGGTTTTTGCTCAAAGAAGTGGAACTAATTCCTACAAACACTGCCATTAGCCTATAGAATTGCTGCCGTTCCCTCTTTCTTAGTTCTTTTCTTATTAATTTTAATGTCCTGAGCTCCACAGATCTCTGCTGCCACACCATGACCTCAGGAATTAATATCACATCCACATGCTGCCAGTACAGGATTATTAGTGTGAGAGATAAAACACGTTAATAATCAAAAGGTGACATTAAAGCTAATTAAATTCAAATTAAAGTAAGGCTTTGAAAAGGCAATTAACCCAGAGAGTCACAATGTGGTGGCAAAGGTGCATCTGGCACCTCCCAACACCTTCAAATCGAGACTGGGTGGATGTTTTCCTGGAAAATCCTCTTTGGTTAAAGACAATCTACGAAATATCTACAGGAATTTCAGGAGAGCATCATACACAATATCCAACTAAGTGACCCCAAAACAAGAGGGGCTTTGTGTGAAAGCTCCTGCTGGAGGCACACAGACAAGAACAACCCAAGGTGCTGGAAACAATAGCAAACGTGTTCCAGTGGCTTGCCAGGCAGGCCTGGCATTCCCAGCTCTCCACTAGGAAATCAGTTCAGAGATAAATGATACAGAAACCACCGATCTGCCTCAGAAAGCTTCCTCCTTTTCCCTTCCCTTGGCACTTCCTAATGGCAAAGGGAGCTGCCAGGCTATGCTGACTGAGCAGGTTCCCACAAGGGAGTATTTTCCAGCTCTGAGTCATTTATAAGGAATAAGAGCAGAGATATTAGCACTCAAGTGGTTTTCCAAAGTTTCAAACCGATTTTAAAGAGCAGGAAGCCAGCTAGGAAGTTCCACCTTTCCCAAGGATCACATTTATAGCAGAAAAATCACCTTTACAAATTTAACTACTCCTGGAATGATTTCTGTGTCCATAGATCCCAAACCCTCTCATTTTCCCAAAAGGAGCGAGCCACGCAAGTAACCTTATCCCTACCTCCTGAACTCCAAAGAGAAGGCACATTCCATACTTTTCCAAAGTCAGAGGGCAGCCACTCTTAAAAATTTCCCTTTCCTGTGGCCACGTCCCCAGCAGGAGAGGAGTCCCAAGGGTCACAGGAAGAAAATCATTCCTCTGGATAATCTTTATTCTTGAACACAGGCAGGAACTGAGTCATTGCCAAAGGATACTCTAATATGTACAGGGCAAAAGTAACACGAGGAAAAACCTTGGGACTTTTCCAGGTGTTTAAGCTCCTGGCTGCCAGCACAAGCTATTAGGAAAAAGAAAATTGGATAAATAGGGAAGTTAAGGAACACTCTCGTCCATGCTGCCCTCCTGGAAGGGACCTTCCGACACAGGGAAGCTCCTGAGAGAACAAGGCACATCCAGATTTCCAAAGGAACAATCCACATGGACACACTAACTGTATTATAGCATTTACTCTAGGGTGACAGCCCTGTCACCACCACAAAAAGGTGCAACCAAGCCGAGATTCTACAGCAAAAACAGGTATTTTAAGGCTTCATAAAACAGCTGGCAAGAGCCACCTTAACGAGGGAGTAAGGAAAGGACAGTTTTACCCATTTTCCATTTAAAGGTTGGCACCGGGATCCCGCGATTCGCTCAGCCTACATGTGGTGTGCCCGCCGGGAAAGGTCCTTTTGTCCCCGACACCACGATGTCCCTCGGCTACAGCCGCGCGTCAGGGCTCCGCAGCGATCCCGCCGGGATCCAGCGGCATCCCAGTGCTCCTGTGCAGCTTGCACCGGCAGGAATGTCACCTCCTTCATCGGGATCAACACCCTCGGCTCCGCTGCTGCCCAGATTGGCAGGGTGCGAGCCAAGTGCCCTCCCCTCCCACTCCTCCATGCCAGGCTCCAGCCAAATCCCATCGCCCTCGGCTCATATTCCAAACGAGCGTCTTCAGTGTCAGCTTGCCTTCCTTCATGGGAAGGGACGAGTGTTTCACACACGGAAAAAACCCTGTACCTACACACACGCGTGCTGCTGAGGGGATGTGTGGAACAACTCCAGCAAGGCCGGGATTCAGGAGCACTTTTCCAGGTACCAACACACCTCTTCCCGCAAGGACTGAATTTAACAAAAAGCTGATTTTCTCCGCTGGCCCAACACCACCAGCCGTGGGTTTCTGCCCCCGTTTTACGGACTGAGACACACAAAAATACACAACGCCTGCCCAGCAGGAGTGGGGCACGACAACTTCAGCTTTCTGCCAGGATCACTGGGAAGAACATGGATGGAAAGAGCCTCTTCCAAGATTAAGGGAGAGTAGAGAAGGAGGTGGGGTCCATACAAACAATGCTGATAACTGCAATCAGGCAGGAATGCTTGCCCGAACACGGTGGGCTCCCAAGGTGCTGGAAAACACCTCCAGAGCACCCACCCGGCAGGACAAGCTGTCGGGGTCAGCCCTAAGGGTCCTGCTCCTGGAAAGGTGGGGACCAGGGCAGGGGAAGGAGCTGCCACCTCCAAAAGCCGGCCCTGAATCCCCGTTACACCGCCAGGAAACAATTAACGGTAGGGCCACACCGGGAAAACACCTGCCGCCTATTCCAGCGCCGCGATCGGCGACAGAAGAGTCACGTAAACAGCAGATAACGGGTAGCAGGTAACTCGGATATCCCATTCCTTAGGGCCCCCTCCACATCCCATTCCTTCGGGGCCCCCATATCCCGTTCCTCAGCCCCTCCACATCCCATTCCTTCGGGACCCCCATATCCCGTTCCTCAGGGCCCCCGCTGGCCCACGCGGAGCCCCGAGGCGGGTGGGGGCCATGCCCGGCGTCTCTCACCAGAAGAACGTGTTGGTGCCGTCGTCGTACACCTCGGACTCGGTGCTGCGGCGGGGCCCGGCGCCGTCCCGCTCGGNCTTCGGGACCCCCATATCCCGTTCCTCAGGGCCCCCGCTGGCCCACGCGGAGCCCCGAGGCGGGTGGGGGCCATGCCCGGCGTCTCTCACCAGAAGAACGTGTTGGTGCCGTCGTCGTACACCTCGGACTCGGTGCTGCGGCGGGGCCCG
>VZRO01001272.1:1047-36960 GCA_013397915.1 Daphoenositta chrysoptera
GGGCACCCTTTCCTTTTTCTTTGTTTTTTTCCAGTTCTGTTTTGTGTTAATAAATAGTTCAGGTTGGGGTTTTTTTCCACTTTCACTTGCTTTTGTTAATTTGTTTTATTGACGGAGGAAAAGGGGAGGCCCCCTTTTCTTCCTTGGGGGAGGCGCTCGTGCCAGAGCGTTTCCTCCTAAGGAAGGAAGGAGGAGGACCACCAAGGTCCTCTATAAAACACATTCTGTGAACTGAGATAGGCCCATCCAGGGGAAGGTTCCTCAGGGCAGAAGGTTCACTCGAGCCTCTCATTGGGGAACCTTTGATAGATATGCTAATTTGTAAGGCCTATAATGTTATACCTGATTGATCATGTGTGTGCATTCCAGTGTGCTCTTCGGCGCATTCCACCTGAAGTGGTGCACCTAAGGATCCTTGAAATATATACCGAGGTAAAAACCCCTTTTTCCCTTCTAACTATGTTTGGTTCTTAATTTTAAGAACAGGGAAAGGCAACAAGGCATGGAGAACAGCTGCATTCACAGTCACAACTGGGCTATCACTGTTGTGGTGCGTTATCAAAAAAAGCCCTGGAATCTGTCATATAATCTGAAACTATCACCCAGATGCAGCAGTGGGAATGCTTCCCACAGTAATTGCTCTGTGCTCAGAGCACAAAATATGAACGCAAAATCTAAAGAGAAGCCACACAGGTTTAGACCAAAGATGTGTCATCCCAGAATCCTTTCTTCAGTACTTACCCAGAAGGGAAGGAGGACAGTCTGATCAGGAAGATCATTTTCCCAGGGTGAGGTTTATCCCTTACAACCCTAGAGTGCTCATCTTTAATTTTCACAAATGCAGGAAATTTTTGGTTGGCCAAGCCATCTTCACTCTCTTCCTGTAAAAGACTAACACTAAAACTAAAATAAAATAAAAGAAAAAGAGGTGGGCCAGTACCTACCCACCAGTGAAAGGTACTAAAGCTCCAAAAGAAGTCACAATGGAACCTGAGCTCCTGGTGCATCCTCCAAGTCATGCATCAGTTACCTCCCTGCATCTGAGACCAATCTGAGGAACATGGAAACAAGTAGCACATGGTGAAAACTGCAGCTGCTCAAATTAGCCATATTTTCAGCCTCCCATCATTCCCTTTTCTCCTGCTGGCAAGTCTTATAAGAGATACAAGTGCTATAGCCTCCCTCAAAGGGGCCCGCACCGCAGGTACCCCGTAGAGGAAGTGGCATACCCTGATTATTTCTCCAAAAGAAGACAGTGGACAATGTGTCACTTAAAAAGACAGGGAAAGATTTTAAGCTGTTAGAAGAAGCTGATGGAGCAAAAAATGGATGTCCTGCCTCCAACTGGTAAGAGGGTGTCTTTGGAGTGATGCCCTCAGATGTCATATACAAAATCATGGGTGTGAATAAATCAGTGTAAAGCAGTTTGTCTTTGGAAAGCAGTAAAATTATCAGGAAATATATGCTACTGTAATTAATCTAAATAACATAACTGGAAAGGATTTTGTGTAATATAAACCCCAATTCCCAAAACACAGAAGCAGATAGCAAAGAGACGAAAATTGAGACAACAACACTCCTGAACATTTCCTGTCCCCCTAAACTTAAACCTCCAAGGACATCCTGAAGCTCTCAATACATTTTTTGATCCGTCTTGATTGTGAAGCATGGCTGGTTGTTAATGAACCCAATAAATGTTTTTACAGCATCCCAGGAAGAGATGTCCACAAGTTGCCCCTGTGATATATAACTCCTTGTGAACCTTCCTCCTTCTGGCTGCCCTGTAATGCCTCCTGCTTCTTGTACTGGCAACAGTGGTCAAAAACCAGTCCAAATCCATCTCTCTATGGAAAACTGTTATCATCTCCCCTTTGCTTAGCTCTTACAGTCTGAAAAATTACCAGATCCTCTGCCTGCCACGCACCTGGAGTGTCACAAAATGTCATTATGAACTCAGTGGCTTCAGACCTGATGGCAAAGACTCTGGTATGTATTTTTATTATTTATAATAATAAGGACGAGTCTGGTGTCTAAAGACAGAATATTGAGCTCTTCAAGTGTACAAACTGTTTAGTGAGCAGACAAATACATGCATTTGGTTTCTTTAGGCTCTACCCTATTTTAGTTTTCCACAGCAACATCCTGTGGCCTTCTCTCCAATGGATAGCAGTAATTTCAACCATGTTAAAATAGGAACTCTGTTTTCCTGAAATTTGAGGAAAATCTTTCAGGAGTCATTAAGTTTACCCTATTTTGTTGGCATTGTGACTATCATGTTGAAAAACTTTCAGAGTGGGCTAAAGGACTGATGCAGAAACACACAGACTTCATGATGATACAAGCCTTGTTTCTTAAGAAGCTGAGCTAAAGCTTACAACAAACTAAGAAATTATTACTCATTCCAAGTCACATTTCTCATATGATCTATTCTTTTATGAGCAAAAAGGAATACTAGGCCAATAAATCCTTTATTCATTGACAAGATAACAGACCTGTTAACATAAAAGGAGTTTTATTTTACATATGAAAAGTAAGTCTTTTAACCAGTTTAATAGGAAAGCATTTATCTTCTTTTTTTCTATTGTTTTAGTGACTCAAAAGCTGAGAAATCCTGAATTAATTTGAGAATGAGTTAGTTAATAAGCTAATTATCCTGCATATTATTTTACTTTGAAATATAAATGCTGTTGCAAAACTGGCAAAGACAATGAAATTCTACAGATAAAACGTTAATATGAAGGGAATAATTTAATCAAAACAGATTGTTTGGCAGTGGTAGAGGTGGAGGAAGGGGGAGAAAAGACCTGCCAGACCCCAAATTTAAATTCTCTTTGAATGAAACTGGGTTCACCTGTGACAAAGCAACCTTATGGTACGTATTTGGCACATTGCAGATAATCACAACAGTACAGTGTCGCACTTGGACATGAAAAGAAGCACGCAAACTCGAGCTCAGCCAGGTCAGCATCCAAAGCCAGGAAAGGGCCCCAGCCATTTATTCTTCTCATATATATATATATATGTTTCTAGGAATGACCATGGATTGGAGGATGAGGTTACCACCTCTTCAATCACACTGGTCAACTGAAAAGTCCATCATTCTTCTCCACCTCAGGAGAAAGAATGAAAACAATAAAGAACAGTTAACAAAACATGACTATGTTTACAGAAAGTGCATGAGAAACTCTATCACAAAATGAAAACATCGAAAGACTGCAAAACTCAGGGCGACAGTACAGCACCACTCTACATTCCCATTTCAATTCAAATATGATTTAGCGGCATAAATCCAAAACTCCTTGCTTAATGCCTTTGTGCATCATCTTTATTATGCAGACACTCTCAATGCATTTGCAATGAGTTCCCATACCCTTCCTAATTTTAAGCAGCTCAGCGGTTTTGGACCAGTATGGAAGTTGCTCATTTTTCTTGTTGTGATTCTTGTCCATTTCTCTTCTCATGGCATAATTTCTCCTTGAGCAACTCCCGATCTTGACTGTGATATATGGTCTTGAAAAATTTATTTGAGAGTGATGTTTTCCCCTCTTTGCTCTAAAATGTTGAACGGTGATTGCAGTCAGTTTAGACACATTGATGGCATTGACAGCTTAGACACTGTGCACGGCTCATCACTGAGAGGAAGAAACTGCAACATATTTTAGGAAGAGCAAATGCAGCTTTGAAGATCAGTTAACTTTCTTCACCAAGACAGATTGTTTGAGTGAAAAAATCCTTGAAGATATTTTGTGCTTCTATTGTATCATTTTATAATGTCTTACCACATGACAGTAAACTGTGCAGCTTACCTAACATGGGAAGCTGCTTATGATTTCACGCATTTTCATTTTTTTCCTCCATTTTTACATACTCTATTAAAATAAAACCTTTCCAGTGAAAACATCCACCAGATCCTGCTTGTGTGAACTATCAGGAAGATGAGTTTGTCACAGCACTTGACAGACCAATGTATAAAACCATCTCTTAGTGAGAGTGTCACTGGTAAGGTTGTTTTACATGACACAGTCTTCCAGGTCAAACCCAGGGTTTCTGACAGAATGATGTAATTTATGAATATACTGGAAAATGCTACTTCCTACCATAACAAAATGGAATATATGAAGGATAAACATTTCAGTACCAACAGAATCAAATCCTCACTATTCCTATTTACTCTGATTTAAATGTAATTTGGGGCTTGCTTCTCCTTCTAGAAACCTGAAAATTCTACTGTACATCCCTAAGGGCAAATTGGCCAGGCATTGGAGCATTCAGTGAAAATGGGAATTTGTAAATCTCTTATTTTGAAAATGGAAGATGTAGTCACTCTCCAGTGTTTGAATGCCAATGATCTTGTTTAAGAGCTCTAAGATGCTTGAAGCACCCTTGAGATAGGAGTAAAGCTGTCTAACTGTATCCATATAATATTTAGTTATGGCAAAATACCATCACATAGGCAATGTGTGTATTACTAGCTTCAGGATGAAGATAGATTCTGGTGTTCACAAACATAACTTAGGTATATACCAACCCTGTCTCACAGCAAAACTTAAGTACTCATCACCAGGGTGTGGGAGAGGAATCACAGAAGATGCAAACAGGTGCCTGTTGTGGGTAACTGGTGGCAGTCCTGTGGCACATCACAGTGTGCATCACAAGGTGACTCAAGACAAAAACTCAGGGCTCCTGTGGAAAGGCAGCTCATCCCTACTGTCATAGGACAAATCCCACCCTGGGGTGTTTCTTAGGCAAAAACAGTTTTAAATGCTCAGCTGTGAAATACAGCCAGTCAGAAAAGCATGAGAACAGAGGAGGAAATCTGTATCATGAATTTTGAAGAAACCAGAAAAGTACTTTTGCTCTATGCAATTATAAATATAATAGCTCCTTTTTGGAAAGGAAGAAAAAAAAAATCTTGAATCTGTTATTTTTATATTACCCTACTGCTACATCATGTTATATTCAGACCATCTACAGCTTCAGTGGAATTACTTTATAATAGACAGTGATGAATGACTCAAATAATCTGTATTCCCCTTGTGAGTAGAAACAGTCCCCATAACTGCTTCCCTCTCTTGATTGTACTCAAAGCCCTGGACAAGCTATAGTTCCTTTCTCCTGAGGACATATACCACAGCAGCCATGATCTCTAGTGGCACATTCATGTTGCCTAAGTCATGAACCTAAAGTGCCAAAACACTCACTGCCCACCACCCCTCCCTTTGCTCAGGAAGCACAGCATTATCTTCCTTGAGCTCTCTTCAGGTTCACTGTTCATGCATCATCTTCCTGTTTAACCCCAAAAAAACCAGCTAAATTTAAAAGGAGCTTTTTTTTTTTTTTTTTGACTGCTTCTCTGTTGACATACTGAAGTGTTGAGCCAAAATCAAGCAGCAGATCCTTACTACCTCAGAAACCCAAGCATCAAACAACAACAGATCCTTCTGTATAGACCATTGCACTGGTGACAGGAAGGCCTCCAGGTCAGAAACAGCACATTGGTCACTCAGCAGTCACCATGCTGAATGGGACGTGGTGGACAATGGTTGCAGGTGAATAGCAAGCAAAAAGGGATTTAAAGACATGTTTCCCAAATGAGCTCCACCCTGTCAGTGTGCTGATCATCTGCCTCTCCACCAGAGAAGAACTTAGGTTGAAACATATCTCTGGATGTCATCCAGTCCATCCCTTCCGAATTCTAGGATAAATTCAAAGTTATATCAGGGAGAACAAGCCTGCTCTGCACTTCTTAGTCATGGACAGACTGAGAGCACACGCTCTTGTGCTTCTCAATCAGTTATTTGTGTATCACTACATGGAAGGGGATCATCTTCCACAGCAAAGATTCCATCCAACAGGCCGACTGTGACACTGTACTTTCTGATCGTGGAGTCAGTGTAATTGAAGCACCTCTCAAAATGTTCTCAAAGTCCCAAACTCTTCTGTTTCCTCCAAGCAAGTATCACCTCCTGCATGCAAGCCTGAGGTGCAATTCTGTATTTAACTTTTAACCTTTTTTGCTCTACATGTTTCTCCCTCTTTTCCAACACCTTCAGATTCTCAAAGGGTGGGATCCCTTGTCCCATAATGAGACCAGTCTAGTGCAGGTACTGGTCCTCAGGACTGGCCACATGACTAAGGTTAACTTGAAGAAGGGGTTTCATTTATAGGTGATTTTTGACATTTTGGTGACCCCTTATCAGCATCTTTCTCCCTCAAGAAACCAACAAAACTTCTTTAAGTCTTCTCTTAAGACACACAAGATACTTTCTGTACACAGGGCTGCATGTGGCTGCTGCATGAAGGACTTCACACTTTAGTTGTGCTTGTCACCTTCTGTTCCTCAGGCACAGAACTCACATCTTTTTCCACAGGTCTTGGGAGCGTGTGGGAACTATGGCATTTGTGAAAAGCCTTGGAGCACAGAAGACCTAGAATTGCTTGTAAGTATCAGAGTATCTGTTCATGATGCACAGCTACAGAAAAAAATCACAGGCTCATCTGCATTGAAGAGAAGGCACCAGAAATCTATGCATGTTTTGACATCAAGGAGAGTAAAGTATTGTTATGCATGCACTCTCCTAATCTCTAGTTTACTTCTGTGAAAAGTCACACCTAAATAATTTATGGTCTAAAAAGATGCAAAGGAGATAAAGTGCCTTTAATGTAGAAGTAATAATGATGGTGAAATTAGTCTAGCCTTTAGCAAATGTGTTTATTGATGTTTTAAAGTGAAAAGGCTTTTTCTCACCTGATGTTTGTTTTCCATGTTGTACACTTGACCATGTGTGTAGACTTTGTCTGAATGTTAATAAAAGAATTGCAGTTAATAAAAGAATTGTAATCAAACCAATCTGCCAGAGACAAACATGTATTTTCAAAAGTTAGAGTAAAAATACAGAGTTTGATTCCGAAAGCAAATGCTGTCATCTTCCATTTTTCTTAAGGAAAATATCAAGGGACAAGTATAAAAAGCATAGAAAACCACTAATATTTAATGAAATACAAGAGAACATATGAAAAACAGAATATATAATTTGTCCTGAGGTAAGAGACTTCAAATCTATGAGTAATATTTTTAATTTTGATGTGTCCAAACATATTTAACATGTTTCTCATTATTTGCTGCACAAAACTTGGGATAAGCTACTTAAGAAAGATGCGAACATTTTATAAGCACAAGCTATCTTCATTCTAAGATGGGGAAGAAAATGTCCACCACTCTAGCTTTCACTTGGACCATGTTTATTCAACATGCTGCCTTAGAGTAGACATAAATCTTAGAGTAGGCATAAATCTTGTATCATTCTAATATTATCAGCAAAGTATTTTCCCTGCTGCAATGGAAGTACAAGTGTATCTGTCAGCACTGCTAAGCACAGTATCACCTTTCAGTCTATTTTCACTAACCAGAGCTTTATGTGAAGGTCAGTGCCAATGCCTTGATCCTTCTTTTCTAAAGCTAAGAATAAATCACTGAGCAATATGCATTGCCTTTTATGCATTGTGCAGTAAGTGTACACCAATTATGGTAGATCCATATGTAATCCACTTCTCAAATTAGTTAAAATGAGCAGCATCCTTCTCGTCATTTTAAAAGACCACAGCAATTCCCTTGAGCTCTCTGGCAGAGTGGTTTACTTCTTTACTTTCAGGAAAGAGCAAACAGCTGATGAGATTATTAACTTGAGGATGGGCAGGATAGGAGAGTTCCACACTTTCTACTGACTGACCCCGGGCGGTCTGACTGAGCATTGGACGTTTGCACTCTGTTTTCAAGCATCTACTTGTTCCTGGTGTTCATCAGAAGTAGGAACCTGAATTTAATGCCTTGATGTATTCTAATAAGCAGCTAAAACTTAAACACTGAAGACCTTATGCTTTTATGTATCTAAATCCTCTTTGCTACTACTACTACTACTAAAAATATTATTTTTGTTATTGTTATTATTATTATTACTATTGTTATTATTATTAATTGCATATGAAATATGCAATTATTAATTGCATATGAAAATACAGGAAGACTTCTCTTCCACAATTTGGAACACTTGCATATGATATGTTTCCATCATTTGGACAAACACGGTGCCAACTGAAGTATATTTTACTAAATGGTCATTCCTCCTTCACATTCCTGGCCACAGACATTGGCCTGTGCACAGCACAGCCAATGTCCCCAGCTCTGTGTGCAGCTGTGGATACAGAGAGCCAAGTGAACTTGCAAGTTGGCATGTTATGTGGGAGCCAGCACAGCTGCAAATTTGGTCATTATTTCTGTCTGAATTAATTATTCTGGATGTCCTGGGTAAATCAACTGTCTAGGAAACTGTTCAGGGTACAGTTTTATAATCAATGCAAACTACCAAAACTATTTGTGTACACACAGTACAGTGCATCTGTGAGGGCAATGGGATGGAGACAGAGCATGGGCCTTAATGGCCACTCTGGGATAAGTCCTCATGCATCTCTTGATTAATTAAAATATGACAGCTTTGCCTTAATGGAGAATGATATGAACCTAGAGAAGACCCACCTCTAATGGCTGCAAGTGACCAGAAAGAAGAGAAATTCAGCAGAGTTCAGGAATTCAGCCCTTTTTTGAGCAGGGCTGGGTGGTATGCAGAAGCAGGAGTTGGGAATGACACAGTCTGCTGCTTGACTCCTTGAAGGGATGGAAGTTTTTGTTTCTAGCTAAGTAATGACCCAATGATGTTTTCTTGTAGGCATTCCTAAAAGACTTGATTTTCTCCCCTTCTTTATTTGGCTACTTCTTGTTTTATACCTCAAGCTTAAAAAGAATTAGTTTCTTAAGACTGTCTGAATTGTTGATTGGACAGAAATTAGCAAGTGTCTCAGGCAGACCAGTAATCTCATTTCAGATGACTGCAAGCCTGGTAGAAGTGAGGACTCTCCCAAAGGCATGGGTGCTTCAGGTTAACACATCGTTCACTGGTCTCCACTAACAGGAGGACGAACCTGGGCACAAAGTCATAATGGCAGGTGAGATGTGAAAGAATGAAAAGGGGGATGAGGGAGAAAGCTCTCAGAGAGCTTTGACTTGCAGGGCACCACATGGCACAGCAGGCAGGGCCCAAACATTCAACAGGGAGTCCTCTTTCTTTAG
Organism: Daphoenositta chrysoptera; assembly: GCA_013397915.1. NCBI lineage: Eukaryota > Metazoa > Chordata > Aves > Passeriformes > Daphoenositta > Daphoenositta chrysoptera. The sequence continues at coordinate 10,172 of VZRO01001272.1, forward strand.
ACCAACCCAAGGTTTTGTGATGCTCCTGCTCTGTCCTCCCGCCCTTCGCAAAGAGCCTTCAAGTCTTTCATCGTGCACATCAAAAGGAATGCTAGAAGAAAGAGATACAAATTATCTAAGCATGAATCTCATCATATCAAGGACTTTGCATCAAGCAGTGGGGACTGTGGGGTGAGAGAAAGCTTCTTTAATTTCCTTGGGCATGGAGGCAGCCCCCCAAGACTTGCTGTGAGGAGCTGTCCCTCCCTCTTACCTGCCGACAATGGTGGGGCTCAGCCCGTGTTAAAGTGTTTGTGTCAGACGTGACAAGGTTTTAAAATTGCTCAGAAGCCAGCGTGCAGTGAGTGAGAAAGGATGACAGCAACTAACAGGCAAAATATCCTCACATGCGATCTGATGAAAAAGTCTCGAGTTTCCATAGCATCCACCAGCAATTCTGTCACCTTCCTCTTCAGGACACACATTTGAATTCCAGTATGAATAGCCTTTCTTTGGTTAGGCAGCTACTTCTGTTAAACTTCTGTGTAATAAATAATCCCTATAAATTCATTTCACACTTTTTGTTATCTTTCCAGCTGAAGGATTTGTCAGGAAGTGACCTACTTAAAAATGAACTTGTCACAGGCATGAGTTTAGAACTTGACAGTTTTTAAAAATATGGGTATATCATAAGATTCAATATTGGAAGACAAGACAGCCAGGCCATAGAAAGATATTTTACTTCAAGTGATTATCAAAGCAGCAAAATTGTCCTTGCTGTTTTCTCCCTTTCACTAACTTTTTTTCCTGTTTTATTTGAGCATCTGAACTCCTTACATCTCCCACTGATTTCATCCTCAAGCAATTTCTTTTCCTGTACTTCACTTTTATCTCACCATGCACAATGCTACATCCAACACAAAATTTCTGGATGTTTGTTCCAAAAATGCCAATGTGCTTTTACAAGTTTTTGCACAGGGTTTCATATATGTATTAAGGAATTAGAATGAAATCTCCTAAAAGTTGTGAAGTAAACACAAAGTAGAAAATTCATAAGTGAGATTTTTGAGGACTTCAAAGACTTCTTGAAATATTGTGAACTTTTGTTGAAGATATGTGAGAAAGAAGAGAGATACACTGAGATGCAACAAGTGTAAATAATGAAGATAGTGTTCTGGATTTGTAAAAGCTGTTTTACATAACTACTAAAAACCTGGTAGTTGTAGTAATATTAGAATTAATTTAAATTTTGCCAAAACTGTGCCCTTTTATCCTGCTGATTTCTGAATCTGTTTTTCAAATGTACCGAGTTAATGAGAAAACTATTAATATTCAATGAAGATATAGTCATATAAATTATCCAGTTTCTAAAACAGCGTAGAAAGGAGGGTGATTCATCAGTGTTTGATCTCAAGTTACGGAAGTGTTTCAATTAATCTGAAATCATAGCAGCCATGAGCAGCCATTGCTTTTTTGCCATTAAAATGAATGAAATGAAATGAGCACTGGGAAGCTGTGGGGAATTGGCAGAAGGAGTCAGTGTAAAATACGCCTCATCATCCCTGTGGGAGAAGGTCTGTAAGTGGGGGTGGGAGGCAGGGCTGCCCAGGCTCATGCCCCGCCACTGAGGGCTGTTGTTGCACAGAGATCAAAAAGAGTGGGTGGGACAGTCATGTGTCCATGGCTTTCCCAGATAACCAAGCAGTGCTGTTGTGTATTACCATGGCATGAGGCTGGGGCTCTTCCACTTCCTGGGCTATCACTCCAGCCTGACCATTGTCCTCCACCACTGCTGTCCACAGCAGGAGCCAGCCAGAGGCCAGTGCAATGAGGACAGGTCTGGTGGCAGAAGAAGATACTCGGGTGTTGAAAACAGGCCAAGGACCTGGCTTTGATGATCCATCTGCAACATTTACTAAGGCCAAGGTCATTCTCTGAGAAAAGATTGTCCTTCCTACAGAAAAGCTTTACAGAAGGTGGGCTAAGGCTAGATTATAAGACAGGGTTTTGCTTTCACCTGTTGATGAAGTAAGTCTAAACCCTCCCTTACTCTCACAGGTCACTGTGAGGTAGTTTGCAAATAAGCTTGGACAACTCAAACAAAAAGCTTTAGAGTGTGAGATCCAGACTCAGAAGGTTTGATTTGAATCAAATCAACTGATTTATAAATACATTTGTAAACTAGTAAGTATTCAGGAGACAAAGCAGGGTCTCTGCATCAGAACAAAGCAATGTCAGCAGTTTTCTTCCAAAAGTGAAAAACTAAATTAATCTCAAGCATCTGCTCCTTGGCTGCTCTGAGCCCTTTGCACTGTGGGGAGAGTTCAGATTGCAGGTTTTCCCTGGTCAAGCTCAGGCCAGTGATACTCACACTCTGCCTCAGCTTTGGAAATATTTTGTACTGTATTTCATGGTTGTCCCTGGCCATCTTGTTGGTGATGGTAAATGTGAAAAAAAGGTTTCGTGGTTAAAAGCAACAGACACTGTCTCTGTGAGAAGAATACTGTCCTGTATTTGCTACTGAAATGTGCTGTTCGAATGCCATTCCCTGTTCTTTTTTGAACAAAATTAGCAAATATTGTATCTCCCATTTTTCTTATGAAAACCGTTTGGAGAGTTATGGCAAGGAATCTCCAAGTAGCAAGTCCAGTTATTCTCACAGTTGTTTTGAAATAACACACATCTAGAAATTCCGCTAGAAGCCCTTCTCCTCACCAATTCCCCCACAACTCCTGCAGATGTAGAGATAGCTTTACACAGCTTTGTTTTTCAGAGATCTACAAGCAGATGAAAGTAAGTGTTTTTTCCCCTCTAGGGGAATGCTCTCTCTTGAGCCCAAGAAGCTCGATAGGACTGCAATTATTTCCCTTGCAGATCATTGCCTCTAGAGACCTTAGACTGGGGGGATAACCTTCTCTACAACATTTATATTGTATGTTTATATTCAGCATTTTAATACCCCGACATTTATTTCCATTTGGTCCCTGTGGCAGGACATCTACCCCCCCACTCCTACCCCCAGCTCTGTGTATCACAATAGCTGGTGGATAAAGAGACAGTCCGGGGTGGAAAGGCCCATCAGGGGTTATCTCTGGCGCCAAGGGGGATTCACACCTATCTAAGAATTAACATCTTACTCTGGCGAGCCAATGGGGGAAGAGATAAGAAATATCTCTGACTTAAGAAACACTGTTTTACAACTATAAAAGATACATGAGTTATCACTAAGGCAGAAGCCTCTTAGACCCCGAAATTGTTAGAGACTTCTCCCCGAAGTTTGGACACAGGCTTCGCGGTTACTTCCCCAGGGATTGAGTGAAAGGATCTCGATGTATGTGTGCCACTACCCTTCGGATGGTAAGATACATTGAATCCTAAGTTTATACTATTTCTTCACTAGCTGTAATTGAAAGGGTACCAGTATCGTGCACTGTATGTCAATCTACTAGTAGTATCTGTTTTTGTTTTATCCCTGTGTAGTAATAGTCTGGTTTAAGTCTTGTCTGTTAGTTTTCTTGTCTATTAATAAATAATTCATTCCATAATAGACCAAATCAGCCATTATTAAAGAACTTGTGGACAGAGTGGATTTTTGGGATGCTGGTCACTTCAATACACCTCCTGCCTGCTGCCATAGGTCTGGGCAAAGACAGGAGCTGAACTAAATTCACAAAATCCATTCGTGACAGTACCACATCCCAATTTCATGGCTAACTTAGTGTGGACAAAAGTGGGCCTCAGATCAGGGTTAAGGAAGCTCACTCTAGGTAAGATGTGATATTAGTGGATTGGTGGGATGGAGAGCAGTGATGGGAGTGTAAAATATGACAGGGATGAGAAGAGTGGGGAAACCCTTTGACTTTTCAAAGTGAAAATTAAAGACCAACATTGCATTTTCAGCTCTTACCAAATGATTCAGTAACTGTGGGATCAGCCTTGCTTCTGCCTGTGCCTGCCCAGGAAAGGGCATTCCTGTGACATGCAGATCTCACAGCTCCCCTCCTTGCCTGCCTGTGAGCACAGTATAATTGAACCTAGAATGTTTTATTTCACAGACAGAAGAATAAGAACTCTTTCTTTATAGATGGAGATGGGAAAGAGAGAGAGAGATATACATAGTTACCACATATGCCTCATATGCATTTATATTTAGAGCATATGCTCTGAAAATGTAAACCTTCATTAAAGGAAAAATTGAAGATGACAAATTTGCAATGTAAGATTTAAAATACAAGAAAGGTGAAAGATTAATTCAATAATCTGTCCACACTTAATTAGAAAATAGGATGCTATGGTGAGTTCTGCTAATTTTTCGAATGCCACTTGGATGCGTTGTCAATAAATAATTTTACAGTGGCAAAATAAATCACTGTGTTACAAAGAACCCTCATCTACAATCGAAATCATTCTATTTACCCTGGAGACATATACCTATGAAAAATTTAGGAGGTCATCAATCATGGTCTCTCTTTCCAATGTTTACAAAGTTGCATCTTTGGATAAGAACATTTCCAGTCTTCTTGTCACAATTGAAATCAGAGCTGAGGTCTGGTATATGTACAGACAGGATCACTGTGCTCAGGCAGACTGCATCTCATCCCTAATTTTTGAAGTTACATAAAATAACTCCTGTGGGGCTGTCTCTGTTATTCGAATCTCCCTGGTAAACTGATTAAAAGAGATCTCAGTGTACTTGAGAATTAGGCTCTAAGTTTAAATATACAGCATGCAATTGTAAAGCACAAGGCCACTGAAGAAAAATGACATATGCATTCATTTCATGTCAAGTGCTCTGAAATTGTGCACACTCAAAAAATTGAGATCTGTATTCTGCACAAAATCTTCACCGTCACAGGTAATTTGCTATTTTGCCATCACACATTAGCTGTTTGTTAATGCTGTAAGAATCGCTAGGTAACAGTATAGCAGCCAATGTAACTTATCATTTAACTATCAGGCTTTTTACTGGAAACCGAAACATCATCATAAAATTCAAATAAACATTTTACAAGGATCATCATACAGGAGGTATCATATTAAGCCTACTGAAAAACCAATTCTCTGAGGTGTGTTTCACAGGCAATTGCTTCCCAAATAGTTTTCCATTAGTGATGACATTCAAGCCACAACAAGTGCCTTTAGTCCAGTTCCTAATCTTTATTAAGGAAATGTCTGGATAAGGGCTCTGAAAGCAGCTTTCTCTGTCACTGCCACAGGAAATGCCAACCCTTATTTGGGTCATTTGGATCTAATGCTCTCTTGATTCATGACCAAAAATCTTCATGCTGGTTGTCAGAAATCACATGGTCTAACTGTGGGGTTAGAGAGGGGTGGGGTCTGTGCCCTGAGCATGGATACCACCACAGACACCTTGTACCTGCCTTTGAGCTTACATATTTATTCATAAGGTCACTCAGAGGTATTAAGCTGCTAATATCATATGTCTGAGGCAGAGGCAGTTTTGGTGAAAGAGGGGATTTTGTTTGTGTACAAAGGGCAGCCTACCATGCTCTAGTGCATCCCTAAGATAGGGCCTGGGCAGGAGCTTCAGCTTGCTTCCTTTTTCGAGCCTCCTACCTCCTTTTCATATGAAAAAAAATGAACTCAGAAAATTTTCCTAGGAATCAGCTTCACTCATTAGCCATGAATTCTGCTCACTTCATGAAAAGTTCATAGTGCAATGTCTGGCTATTGCAGGTCAAGGAAAGATTAAACAGCCAATTTATTTTAAAATTGAGAAAGAGAAAAGTGAGCTTGATATATTAATCAGTTTTTCACTTCCACCCAAACTATTAGATAAGTCTGAGATAAAGTACTTGAATTCATTAAAATCTCTGAAGACTAAAAAGGACCCCTTCTTAATTTTTCTTCTCTTGCTCTCTCAAAAAATAAAATCCCTGTAATTTCATAGGTCAAGTTATGGCTACATCCATTTTGGTAAAATGCTGAATTAGAGAATTAGAACAGATAGGATTTTTTGGTTCGAACTTGGGCTTTCCAGGGACTCCCAGGTGATAGAAATTGACTTCATAGGAAGTTGGGAGTCCTCAGGATTTCTGAGAGACGTGAGCTTTGGGAACATTTGTAGGTTTGGCAAGCCTGGTTTGATATATCTGACCTGTGCTCTGCTGTCACTGTAGTAAACAGAAACAACATAATAAACAAAACCATGGGAAAACAATTTTTCTTCAAGAGACTTCAAAGTTCACGCATCAAAGGGAATGCTACAAAGCTGCAGCATGAAAATCTGATGGTTTGGGTTTCCAGAGCTGATAAACATTGTAGTTTCTGCCAGCTTGTTGATAGTCAGAATGAGGAGCATTTTCACCACCCATGCTTGAGGTTTCAACAGAGGTGCCCGCTGCAGCTGCTTGGGCTGCATGAAGTCCCTTCCTGGGCTTCTCCAAACCACTTTTTCTCAACCACACTGTCAAGTAGCCCATGTTGACCAGAGGGACCCTCAGCTCACTGGGTAACAATCTTTCTTATTTGAGTGCAGTCTTATAGACAAAGTGTAAACACCCTCAGAACCTGGAAGAGTCTCATGCCTGATTGTGTTCTGGGGAATGCTTTGGGTTCTGAGGAGCATTTCTGGTTGGTTAACAGGGAGGCCTGATATTAATCATGCCTGCCTTTAGAGAAGGTCCTGAGTCTCCCTTGGATCTACAATTATATGCCAATGAACAGCCCTTAGAGAGGAATTTTACCACTGTAATCGTAATGGTAGCATCCTGGAGCAAGCAGAGTGGTGGTACCAAGGAGCTCCAGAGCATTCTATTCTTTACCAAAGAAACTTTGTTAACTCCCACTAAACTCTGTCCAGATTGCCTGATTTAGGCTTATAACGTGGGGGCTGAGGGACCACCAAGGTTAACTGAGAAGCCTCATGCAGAGTTGACCTTGGGAAAAAAGATGGGGCAAACCGTGAAACAGGTAATAACCTAAACAATTATCTGAGCCGAATGCCAGCAGCAGCGCAAAGCTGTCGTAGGGGAAGGATGCAGGCAGGGATGTGCTGCTGGAAAGACTGGCTCGGTACTCTTTCCAGCACAGAGGTTCGCCTGTTACAGCAACCAGCCCAGCGGTGCCAGCCTGTTGCCCAGTGGCGGCAGATCCTCTGCAGGCATACACACAACAGACCTGGGGTGCCCGGCGCCCCAAACACGGCATCCACCCGATCCAGGCCCTCCTCTGCCTCGTGCATCCCTCACTTTTGGTCCCGGTGGGCTAGGGCTACCTGAGCAGCGGCAGAGGGGAGACAGACCCGGGGGAAGAACTGGCCCGGGCGACTGCTCCCCGGCCGGGCCGCCGGGGCTCGATCCCCGCTTCCCCCTGGCCTGCCCGCTGCCTTCCCTCACGGCGGTGCCGCTCGCAGCGGAGAGCAGCTCTCCGTGCCCTGGGGGAGCGGGGCGGGGTGGGAGAAGTGAAAAGCGGCATCTGCGCCCTTACATCCGCACCCGCATCCACATCCACACCCTCACCCTTCGCCGCGGATGGTCCGAGGGGACGGGCGGGAGGGACCGGCGGGGTGAGTGGGTGGAGCCGCCCGGGCGCCCTGCACTGCATGGCCCCGGGCAGAGCCGGGTGGCGCCGCGAGAGCGGGAGGCGGGGGCTGCTCGCCGGGGCGGGGGCTGTCACGGGGCTGGGACGATAAAATCGGGGGTAATTGCATTTAGGCAAATGAGGCTGCCTCGGCCCTCCCCGTCTCCAGGTATATAAAGTGGGGAGCGCTCTTCCGGCCGGCCAATGCGCCCGGCGAGCAGCGCCCGCCCTCCCCGCTGCAGACGGTGCGTGCGCTGCGGGAGCCCGGCCGGCCGTGCCTGTGTGCGAGGGGTCCGCTTGTCCTGTGGTTGTGAGGGGTTGTGCGCGTGTACTTCTTTGTCCCGGTCTTTATGTGTGTGCCTCTGCGGGGGAAGGGGGAGAATGCCTATACGCGCTTGTGTGTCCGCACGTGCGTGTCCCTGCATGTGCCAGCATGTTTTTGTGCCTGTCTTTATGTGCCTATCTGGATGTGCGAAGGGATGAGTGCGCACCTCCGGATATGTGTCTCTGTGTTTGTGTGTGTGGACAACAACGTCCCTACGTGGGTGTGAGCATTTAAGGTGTGTAGGTCTTTGTACGAGTTTGTAAGTGTTATGTATGTATGGATGCCCGTGTACCTGGATGTGAGTATGAGAGGGATGCATCTGTGCGTACATCTGGGAAGGTGTGAATGCCGAGATGTGCATAGACGTGTGAGGGTGTGTTTATGCCTTCCCCTGTATGTCCGTGTGCGGAGGGGTACCGCTGGCTGTGCGTGTCTGTGTGTCTGTGCGCTGGGGTGCACACCGAGCTGTGTGCCAGTCTAGCAAGCGTGGGGGATGTGTACATTCAGAGAGGTCTGTACTAGTCGGGGCAGGGGTGCCGGTGTAACTCGGCGTGTGTGTGGGGCTATCCGTGAGAGGGAAGGTGTGCCCAGGTGTGCCCCGGGGCGGCTGTTTGTGTGTGCGTGCGGGGCTGTGCGCGCCCGCCACGGCTGCCAGGGCTCCAACCGCTACCCCCGCAGGACCTCGAGGCGGCGATGAGGCTCCCGCTGGCTTTCGCCGTCCTCCTCCTGGCCTTGGCGCAGGCGTTGGGTGAGGAGATGGGAACCACGGACGACCTCAGCTACTGGTCCGACAGTGACCAGGCGAAGGTGAACGCCAGGGGCCCCGCGGGGTGGGGCAGCGAGGGGTTCGGTGCCAGGGACTCTGTGGTGCCGGACACTGCCCCGGGCGGGTCTGAGTGGGGGGTCCGCACTGAGCACCGCCTGCTGTCGCCCCGCAGGAGAAACTGCCGCTGCCCCTGGAGCACTTCCTGCAGAGGATGGCCCGGAGACCCCGGCCCCAGCAGTTCTTCGGCCTCATGGGCAAGCGGGATGCTGGTGAGCGAGGCGGGAGGCTGACTGCTGCTCACGCCTCTCCGCACGCCTCTTCTCCCAGTGCCTGCCCAAACTTTACACGGTTATCGCTCGGGTTTAATGTGTTACATCTTTTCCGTAAGCTGCCATGAGGCTAGCTTGGGTTTAGGCTTTTTTGTTTGGTTGTTTCTTTTAAGTTTTATGTGAGATAAACTCTCCATTTGGAAAAGAGAGGGCTTTAAAGTCTTAAGTGTGCACCAGTTACAGCACATAAATCCCAGTAAGGAATAGCATGAAACTCATAGGTCAGCATACATGCCACTGAATCACCCAAGTGTGGAAATTGGTTGAGTATACAATTATTGTCATGTTTTCTACATGTTTACTGAACCAAGGATTGATCTAAGAAATTTGGGCTAAACCAATCTAAATTGTGTGGGCTAAGCTGAAACAGGTCTCTGTAGTCTGTTCAAAAAGAAATGCAGTTGTAAACCATCACCCTAATTTCCCTTAATTGGAATAGGCGTAGGTTCGGTTTTTTGTTTGATTTTTTAAAGCATTGCAGTAGCATCGTATGTATATGCCAATCCTTTTTTAACAACTCTTTTTTTCTTTTTTCTCTTTCCTTTCCTATTCCAATCAGGATATGGCCAGATCTCTCAGAAAAGTAAGTTAAAAAATACAAATATTTTAAGTAATCATTAGAAGATATTCAAATAAAGAAAAGTGTATTTGAGTGGCTTATTTAGAAGGTGACTGGTTTCATCTAGGGACTGGCAGCACCGCTGGTGGAGAAATGATCTGTTAAAGAATTGAAACCTCCCCTTCAGTGCCACTGTGAGCCTGTATCTCATCTGAGCTGCTGCAAGCTTTAAGATTTCAATCCATATTAATGTGAGGATGTTGCAGCTCTCTCTTATTTCCCAAGAGGGGGATTTTGTAAGTCTTTCTCATTGGCAAGGCAGGCTCACTGCTAGACTCTGAGAGGAGCAATTAAGATGGCAAAATCTGGAAAATCAGAATAATGAATTCCCAAGTCCCTGGGAATGCTTTCATGGGAGTGCCCATGTCCTCACATGTGAGATACTGTATCTGTGTTCTCAGCATTGTCTGGCTGGAAATCAGACCCCTGCTCCAAGTAGGGGCTGACTGATGATGTGCTGCCATAGGAAGAGCCATATCTTGCCCCATTAAGAAGTATGCCTTGCTCTGCTTCTGTGTAACACCAAGCAGGAGATGGTATCAGCACTGTGGTGTTACCTTGCTCTGCACAGTGGTATTTTTTATTTTCTGAAATTATCTCATGAGGTTTAAAGAGAAACTGGAAGATTTTTATTAAGAAAAAATTATCTTACATTTTGTGATACTTCCTCTGTCCACAGAGGTCAACAACTGTCCCAGTGTTCTATTATCCACCAGATGCTTTCTGTAAGCTTATGTATTGGAAAACCAAATAAAGAGTCTGGTACAAAGCTCATGCCAAATTACCTGCTGACTAAAGTAAAAAATTATAGTTTTCTGAAACTGCTTCAGCTTGAATTAACACATGTGAGGTCTGTGGATCTTGCTTTGTGTATGAATTCGCCAAGCAAAATTATTTTCAAAGAGAAACTTCTACGTTTGTCTCAAAAGCCGGTTTGGATAAAAAAGAATAGTTCGTTTTCATTCCTTATCTGAAACTATAGCTACTACTATAACCTGATATATACTGTAGGCCCAAACTTGGAGTAATTTATCCTCTACACATTCAGTGTCTTGAGAAGTACTAATGGACAGGAAGGTAATACCTGAACTTATAAATATTCAAAAAATAGTGCCAGACTGTCTAGCTCAGACGTGTCCCGGACACAGAGTCCCAAGGGCTCCACCTGACCTGCAAGGGAGGATTTATTTCACAGAAATAAAACAACAACAGGTAGAAGAGACACAGCACACAGATGCAGGCTATACCAAGACACTGCCTTCTTATGCATTTGATCAATAGGAGTTGTATGGGGAGAAAAATAAGAATCTGTTAGTGGACATTGTTTTTCCATTATACTTTAAAAAAAACCCAGAACCAAAGGTCTATCTATGCTAATGAGAAGATGTCCACTAACTGGCCTGTGCCTTGGTCTATCCTGTTTAGTCTGATTAGTCAGACTGATGTTTGTTGTCTGAGAGTGATGCGAACAACTGGTTTATGAGATAAACAGTTTTGGAGCCTGTCTTTCCTTGCAAGAACCTGTTATTTTTAAAGGCTGCCTAGTTAAAATGTATTAAAACACCCCTAAATATATTTTTTCAGGGCATAAAACAGACTCCTTTGTTGGACTTATGGGCAAAAGATCTTTAAATTCTGGTATGTATTTGACTAAATCTGATACTTGGTGATATACAGCCTTTTCATTCCGTTGCCTCTTTTTTCTCTCCCAGCGGATGGAAGAAGCAGTCTTTATGTAGTGGAGGTCCAGATTTCTCTGAAAAAGAATCAGGGTTTTCTTTGTTACCCAAGATATTTTAGAGTTCCCTTCACTCCAGTGCTTGAAATGACCAGGCTGGTCTGAGCTGCAGTTGAGCTCAGGTAGAATTCCTCAGAGCACTTTCGTTACTGCCCTGTCCTTACATGTTCTGCTAGTTCCCAAAGTGCTAATAAAAGAAAAACCCCTAAATTTTACTGACATATCAAGACAAATTCGGAGGCTGAAAATGCAAGGGTCATTTAAACTTGTGGTCTAAATCCAAATCTCATCAGGTAAAGGGATATCTTCTCTGGAGATCATTATTCCTAATACTTGGAGTAGAAGGTGAAAGAATAGGACTTTGCCATTAACACCAGCTCGTTCTGCCGATCAGGCTGTTAAGCATTCCCAGCCTCTTCCAGCTTTTCACTTTTCCTAAAGTATTTTATACTCTGAGTGGATACTGTGAATTTATTTTCCTGTAACATCCATACAGGGCATAATTCTCCTCTCCCCTCATGTCTTCTCTGGGAAACTGGAGACTCCCCATAACTCCACCTTCCCTGTGCTAAAGGGCTGTACTGAGGAAATCTTTCACTGTTAACCATAAAGTATCAGTTGATTTTCCAGGACGGGGATTTAAAAAATAAAAAACCTAATACGTATTTCATGTCTCTGAAATAGTTCTCACTGTTTTGTTAAATGGATAATAAAAGTTAAATTACTAGCTGACACCTTTATATTATGTGGATACATGCTGTGATCTATGTTCTGCAATTATGGTTGTCAGTAACTTTTATTTTCAATTAAACCCCCTTCAAGACTAGTAATACTGCTCTCCACATTATTTTGCAAATTGCTATGTATCGTGAATAATTTTGTACAATTTTCTGTGGTGGCAATAGCTATTAAATGCATAATACCTGTAAATATATCTGCTATCACAAAAGTAAATAACCTGTAAGTAATGAATTGGGTTTGGTTTCCACTGGGATTACATTTACATTAATATGAGAATGTAAAGTACAGAAAATGTTTTTTAAAATGCAAAGATTTTATTGCCCTAATTTCAAAATTGCTGGTATAGTCAGGATATTGTTATGTGGTATTTCTAACAAAAGGGAATAATGATGTTTTACTCTGTTAGGCTATGCAAAACGTGTCTGACAGGTAAAACTAGACTTCACAGATTTTCTGCCTAATTCCTTGAAGGGGAAATCATAACAAGTTGCTTCTGCTCCACTAGAGGAGAATATAGGTCCTAAGGACTGTGTAATCAAAGCAAGATCAGGAATAATAAGTGTTAGGACTACCCTCACTTCTCTCTTTTGGAAGGTATTTAACTGGGCCCAACCTTTACCCCATGCTGCGGCTTTCTTCTGCAAAAAGCCCCTGAGCACCCTGGCAATTAGCAGGAGTTCACCTCTGGGTGTGAGCAGGTTGCTGATTTACAGCCTCGTGTGCCAAGGCAGGGTAAGGGGTGCTGATGTCTCAGTCCCTGGTTTGGGGACAGCCTTGCTCAAAAAGAGCTCTCTGGGTTTTGCTCTCATTTTGAAAGAGCAAGGAGAGATCTACCACTACTAAACATAAAATATGTTACTTATGACTAATTTAGCCTGCAGCTAGTCGACGTGGTAGTCTGAGTACATCTGAGGAGCTTGGCTCCTGCTGCAGCATATAGTAAAATTATCCCTGTGTGCAGGGCTTGTGGACAGGGAGAGTTTCAAGGGGCTGACTGTGCAGGAATGAAGGTGGATATATCTGTGCAGAAAGCCTCTACCACAAACTGACCTGAATGCTCAGATCCCATCAGTTAGATGAATTTACCGTGATGTAAAGTGGCTCTGAGTTAATGGTGCCTCAAGCAGCTCAGCAGATGAGAGGTAGAAAACACTGCTCAGATCTTCAGCCTCCTGAAGGACAGTGTAGTCTGAGAGGTAAAACCAAATCAAAGCAGCTCAGGGCTGGGCCAGGAGGCCTGATCTCTGTTCCGAACATGCCACTGGGATCTGGTGGTGCCCCAGCTGGCTGCAGGCCTCTGACACTTCTCGTGCTTGCCAGGATTTACACAAGGCTGTACCTTGTGCTTCAATCTGCTTCATTTTTTGCAGGGTCCTCCGAAGGGAGCATAGCACAGAATTATGAACGGAGGCGTAAATGAGGCATTCCTGTGCGTTATTTATTAAACTTCATTTGTTCTAATGCCCAATGCAGTGTAATATAAACTAACCACTGTATGAAATAATTATTTATTTAATAACTGAAGGGGTTTGGTTTTTTGAGTTGTACACTCAATAAAATTATTATTTTTCATATTGTGGCAGTGATATATGTTGTGTAGGTGTGTTGTGGTTCTGAAAGGACCAGCAACCCTGGTGATGTCTCACAACAAAGCACATCGTTTGATATGACCCATACAGTTATGTTTACTAAACAAGAAAATATTTTGTTCATTGAAAGTGAGTCTATCAGCTTCACAGCTCATGCAGAACAGAACTGATGTTCAGTCTACTGCCTCAATTTGTTTTCATGGTTTATAATGTACTGTAATTTCTGTATCAAAAAATATATTTGTATCATTGCAGCATGTTTTATGTTCTGTGATTATGTATCAATATAATTTTAAAAGGGGGATGGGTAATATTTGAATAGGAATCCAAGGTCTTCATTTCATAGTCTGGAATTTTATGATAGTAACATTTTAAATAAAAACTACTCTGGGGCTTTTGCAACATACTTCCTTTGGTGAAAGTGATGGAGTTACTTCCCACGTTGGTCTGGAATGAGATCCAAGCAACAGTGGTCTGAGACTAGAAAGAAATATCAAATTAATGTTTTCTTTTTTCAGGGAGGCTGTGAGCCTCCTCATGTGTGTTTGGTGAATTTTTGAGGGATTTGTTACTGGAGATAGGAGTTTCTGGGATTGCTCCAGGTCACACAAGCTGCTGTCCCTTCTAAACCTGATGGAAATCATGAAGCATGCTGACAGAATGGAAAGAGCATGATGTATCCCCCAGGTCCAAGGGGAATAATTTGCTGTGGAATTAATCCAATATTGTAGGTTTATTATTTGAAAGGCAAGTTCTTAATAAATTCTGTCCCTCAGATTTGTAATAAAAGCACCTGTTGGCATGAATCCATGCAATATAAAAGAAAAAAACAGTGACTGTAATTATGTTTTTAATTAAAATATCTGATTGCTATATATCCAGGACAGTCCTGAAATGCTACATCCATCTCAGCAGATGCCAAGGCATCTGGAGTTCTATCTTCTTGCCCCTTGCTACAAGCTGTACTTCTCTGATGCTATGATGCAAGCTTTCATTGCAGATGAATCACCAATAAAAACAGTGCATACAAACTAAATTTAAAAATAAATTATACAAAGGGACTCACTGCTTGTTGTTTTCCATTTTGGAAATGAACTTGTAAACCTCCATTTTCAGGGTTACCTGAGGCATCATCACAACTACCCCCATTAGGAGCAGGTGGGTGCAGGACCTCACTCCTTTTAGGTTAGAAGCAGCACCTAAGCCAGTCTATGCTTAAAACAGATCCTACTTTCACTAGGTAGAAGCCAGATCTAGCAAGGTGGGGGGCCTGTATGGTGGAAAAACTGAGGTGGACTTGTGGCAGGGACCACACTGACATGAGACACTGGGGTTGTACTGGCACTCTGGCAGCTCTTTGTCTTTCCAGGGCTAATTTTCTGACTAATAAACTTCTGTATGAACTCCCACTGAGCTCAATGAGGAGGAGAAGCTGACTGCTGGGCTAGCAACACAGCAAAAGGACTGTGGAAATCATGTTGAATAATGCTCAGTGAAGGGTAAAAAGAAAGAAAAACTAAAATGCTGTTACCCTTGCCTGGAGGTCTCTGGTGCTCGCAGAGCTCACAGTCCATGTGTGCTGAATTGTGAGACACAGAGAGAAAAGCAAAAGCCACACCATTCACTCCCTGCAACCTGCACATCTCAAAAACCCCCCTGCAGAAGAAACCACTGCAAAGCCCACAAACAGACAGTGGGCGTTAAGTGTTTGAAAGACAGCACAGGTACTAAATAACAGCATCCTGTAAGGATGGAATAGGACTGAATTTTCTAGAAAAAACATAGAATGGTTTGGCCTGGAAGGCACCTTTTAAAATCATCTAGTCCAACCTCCTGCCATGGACAGGGACACCTTTCATTAGATCAGGTTGCTCAGAGCTCCAACCAAACTGACACTGAACACTTCCAGTGTGGGGCATCCACAACCTCTCTGAGCAACCTGTTGCAGAGTCTCATCACCCTCATTGTAAAGAATTCCTTCCTTAAAACCAATCTAAGTCTACCCTCTTTCAATTTAAATATCTGATCACCTTCATGCCCATCCTCTGGACTCACTCCAACAGATCCATGTTCTTCCTGTGCTAGGGAATCCAGGGCTGGATGAAGTGTTCTAAGTGGGGTCTCATCAGAGCAGAGTAGAAGGACAGGATGACCTCACTTGCCCTGCAGCCGGCACTGCTTTTGATTCAGCCCAGGATGTGGTTGTCTTTCTGGGCTGTGACCTGGGTCATGTTGAGCTGCTCATCCACACAGAGCCCCAAGTCCTTTTCCTCAGGGCTGCTCTCAATCCATTCTCTGCCCAGCCTGTATTTGTTCTTGGGATTGCCCTTACCCAGGTGTGGGACCTTACACTTGGCTTTGCTGAACCTCATGAAATTCGCATGGGTTCATTGCTCACACCTGTCAAAATCCTTCTGGATGGCATTCCTTCCCTCAAGCATGTCAATGGCATTACTGCAATTTACTCTAGAAGGAAAGGCTGAGCCTCTGTCATAAAAATAGTATCCTTTTACATGTCTGTAAAACAACATGTCTGTTGAGTGGTTTTAATCTGGCATTTGAAACAACTCATTTTAATTTCTGGTGCAAAAATAGTATCAGAATTCTGCTAATTTGGGTTTTGAACAATTAGTTTCAAATTGGCACTGATTTATATGTTTGTATAGACATATATTCCACGCTAGAAATAAAGCAAACACACCAAAAGGCTGAAATGTTCCAACTGACTCTACCAACAATACAAAAAAAAAAACATCATCACATTTCAGTGCTGGCAGGGATGGCTCAGCCAGGCCATGCCACGTCGGGGCTGTGGGGCTGTGCCTACCCAGCAGGTCCTGGGCAGATGTGGAGGTACATGAATTGCACACATCTGCAGGCATCCAGCCCAGCTGCCTGTCTCTACAGCAAACTCACTCCCAACACCTCCCCATACTAGTATTTGCCTTCACAGGCATCCTGGGATTCTGGAGACTCAAAGAGGAATTATGTCTTTTATCTGCCTTTAGTCTTAAGCAGTGTAGTCTATAGACTATTGAGTACTTCAAAAGAGTTTTAAATAATTTCTGTGGTCTTTAATCTCCCTTTTAGGGGTCCATCAGCTTTTAAACACTTTTATGTGTTGGGCAGCATTGCTTGTAGCCCTGGGCCTCTCGTGCCTTGGATGGCTGGGCAGTGCCCACTCTGCAGCTCCACCGCAGACTTTGGAGAGGCTTTCACTAAATCCCTCACTGTCTCCACAACAGCCAGCCACAGCTGTGACACAGCTTGAGCTGGTTTTGGTGGCAACAGTCTGACATCCATCAGGGTGCATAAACTAATCAATAACACTGCAGCAAGAGCATCTGTCGGCAAAATGCAAGCAAGCTTTAAATAAAGCAATAAAAGTATTTCTAGGAAATAAGCATAGAGAGTAAACCCAGAGTAATACTGATAATCGTCCCCACTGAGGATGCTACAGGCAGTCTGACATCCCAGCCCACCTCCAACATGCTCAGCACCCTTTTAACTTCTTTTTTTCCCCCAGAAATACATCAATAATCTCCACTGTGACGGCACTGTGGCTGCTCTTCTGGTAGGCACTGTCTCCCTTACACACGGGCACTCCCCTCCACCCAGACGGAGATGCTGAAGTCAAGCTCTAAGAAGCCTGTCTTGCCCAAGAGTGACACAGAGGACCAGCAGCTCTATTCATCATCTCCATCTCTCTGATGTTGCATGGAGACTGGTTGTCCATGGTGCAGATGCAGCCAAAGTTACCCTGGCAAGCCAAAGCCAGAGCCGTTGCTCACAAGCCCTGCCCATGAACCGGGGAGCTGTGAAGGGGGTCTGAACCCCACACCTCACTTCACCTGGGGAGCTCAGGCTCTGCAGCACTTGCCTACTTCTGATGCCACAAGTAAGTCCTTGCTGTATTCATGTCAGGAGACTGGTATTTTTCAGCGTGGTCCTAACCAAAAGAAAAGGAAGGATCTGGAATATCTGGGCATGGGGATCTTGCAGGAACCCAGCCCCTAACCATCATGAGCTAGAGTGGTATAACATCAAGAGGTTTTTTGTGAATTATTAAAGTGATTCTTGAAAATGCTGTTTATTCTGAGTATGCCAGTAACAGCTCCTTCAGAGCTACCAACTGCCATTATTTAAATGCAAACTTTGTCATTTGAACCATGTCTAACTGCTTTATCATAAGAGATACTGAGCAAGTCCCAGTGCAAACTTTGGTAATGACCAAAATGCTCTTCTGATGAACCCAAGCAGTTCCCTTAGCCATAATATTACACACTGCATTTACAAACATCTCACAGAGTGACAGGACAAGAGCATACAGTGGGTCCTTCCCTGGAGTTGTACTGTGCCAGTATACAGCCACCTGCAGTGCTGGATACAGCCACATCCTCATGTTACCTTCAAAAGAGCTCACTGCCCTTTATTAAAAATACTTGTTCATAGAAGAGTAATGATTTTTTAATTTTTGTTTTTGGTGTTAGCAAGTGAACAAACATCCTTGAACCTACATCTTTCAGGGAAGAAATACAAAGATACTCTGTGCATTGTTCTTTTAATATTTTTGATAGAGACTGAAACACTTGTCAGCTGGAGACACTGTGTGAAATTCATTATGATATTCATTAAAATTATCACTGCTCCATTCCTGATAGATATCTGATTTCTGTCAGAATAAACCAGCTCAGAAACTCTTGTTAAAAGGGAGGTACACAGAGTGTGTGGAAAAAAATCACCTCTTGTTTTCTACATCCTTCTCCAAATTAAACAATGTTACCACTTCCTGCATACGGAAAAAAATAAATGTGAACAGACTGTTAGACAACAAAACACTTCACCTGTCATGGTGCTTCATGCTCTCCCAGAAGCCTGGAGGGAGGCAGCCCAGCAAGGTGCGATGGCTTGGCCAGAAGTAACAACAGCGGCTGTGCTAGAAATGCAAAGCACACCATGTACCTAACCAGCAACTTCTGCAATGTAATACCTAAGTGCAAAGGAACTTCTCAAATTATAAAGGATGTTAAATGCTAAGAAAATATCTGGGGGAAAAAAAGGTGCCTTTTCTGTTTTTTCCCTCTCTAAACCACTTCCTACATTGTTATTTCAGCAGCATAGCTGTAAAAGAGTTAAAGAATACACCTGCACCAACATATCATAGAAGCATTTAGGTTGGAAAAGAGCCTTAAGATCGTCGAGTCGAACCATATGTTAACAATGGAGACACCACCCAAAGGCAAGAGAGGGTGGAACTGTGTGAAGCAGGTAAAGAGCTGCATAAATTCGTGCCTTATATTTTCAATCAGAGCTGGAGTGCCTCAGTACCAGCACACGTTAATATACCTTCGACATTTTCTTTTCATAAACTAGTTAGCATTGAAAACATGTAGCTAAGTAACAGAACACCTTTAATTACAGATATTCCATTTTGGCACATAGAAATGCTTTAATTTTTACTATTATAACACTCAGACAACAATAGCCACATTGTGTTTCTGTGTACCAAAGCATTAAAATTCAAGCAATACCCTCTGGAAGAAAACCTTGCTTGGAGAAGATACATAATAATTACTGAAGTAATATATACATATGGTGTAGTTATTCTTAAGTCTATATATTTTTTAAAATTGTAATTCAGTGAATTTTAAAACAGTGACTTTTCATAACACCCAGAAGATGTCATAGCTGTTTTGTGAGACTTGAGCATTTACAGCTTGGATTACCAGAGTGCTAACTCAGCTCGGGCAAAGCCTACACTGTGTGGGTGTGAGACCAGCACAAAATTCACCAAAATTGTACATAGGCACAAGACAGCACTTCAGAGCAGTTTCTTGAAATACAGCATAATGAATTTTGATGTCTGCAGATGGAAACCTCTTTATCCACAGCACATCTTCCCCACACTTCCTTACCAGCCCAATTCCAGCTCGAGGAAACGATCAAACCTTCCTGTCCTGCCCTCCCAAGCTGCCAAAGGAGTTCCAATTAGTGTCAATTGGGATAATAGCTCTATTTGCATTTTTAAGCTATTATTAGCAAGTTGTCAGTCAGCCAGTAATTTGTATCGCTTTGGTATAGTGAGTATTTAAATATTTAAGAAGAGAATGTTCCTTTCTACCACCCCCTTCCTTTTTGTGCTAAAATAATAATGGTTTTAATCAAAAGTAGTTTGTATCAATATACATTTTGCCCCAGGTGTTACAGGCAGTCTTCAAGAGTAGTGGTGAAAGATGTTAAGTAATGCAGTTCATTAATATAGACAACTGCTTCTATCCTTGATAGTAGCAAAATTGGAGACTGCTTTTGCAACCAGAACAATCTGACTCTCCTCTTGGCCTCTGCAAGATGATTATGGTTTAGGAATTGAGGTCAGTTTAAATAATTTTAGGTACCCAGTATTATCATTTTCTAAAGGACTATTTTGGACTCACCTACTCTATCTTCTCCTTGATGAAATTTCATCAATTAAGCACCCTGTACCACAAAAAAAAAAAAAAAAAAAAAAAAAAAAAAAAAAAAAAGGCAGAAGACCTCTCTCAGAGAATGCAGAGCATGTCTGGAGCAGGCAAAAGGCTGTGTGTATTTTCACATTGCAATTACACCACCAATGGTCACTGGGGGGATGTTTTTTTCCTGACAGGCCTCAAGACTAGGTGCTCAGGTATACACAGTTTATCATCACAGAGTTCACAAAACAAGTGATTAACAAAACAAGTGGATTGACCACTTACATAAACAGGAAGTCTTTCCAAATTTATATGATGTAGTTCATTTTATAATGCTTATGTATTTTTAAAATAATACTTTTGAGAAAACAAGTACCTATGTCTTTCTCATGTGCACCTGTAAAACTTCCTAGCGGCCTTGAGAGGTGGGCCCCTGAAGTTCAACTCGGCGAAGGACAAGGTCTCAAACCTGGGTCAATCTCAAGCATAAATACAGGCTGGGTGGAGAATGGATTGAGAGCAGCCCCAAGGGAAAGGACTTGGGGTGCTGGTGGACAAGCAGCTCAACATGAGCCGGCAATGTGCGCTCAGAGCCCAGAAAGTTGATGGTTTCCTGGGCTGCACCAAAAGAGGTGTGGCCGGCAGATCAAGGAAGGGCATTCTGCCTCTCTACTCCACTCTGGTGAAACCCCACCTGGACTGCTGCATCCCACTCTGGGGCCCTCAGCGTAGGAAGGATATGGAGCAGTTGCAGCTAGTCCAGAGGATGCCATGAAGATGATCAGAGGGCTGGAGTACCTCTCCATGAAGACAGACAAAGATCTGGGGCTGTTCAGTCTTGAAAAGAGAAGGCTACAGGGATACCTTATAGCACCTTCCAGTACCCAAAGGGAGCCTACAAGAGAGCTGGAGAGGGATGTTTTACAAGGATATTTAGTGATAGGACAAGGGGTAATGGCTTTAAACTGAAAGACACTAAGTTTAGATTAGATATATGGAAGTAATTCTTTACTGTGAGGGTGGTGAGACACTGTAGCAGGTTGCTCGAAGAAGTTGTGAATGTCCCATCCGTGGAAGTGGTAAAGGCCAGGCTGGATGGGACTTTGAGCAATCTGGTCTACTGAAAGGTATCCCTGCCCACGGCAGAGAGGTTGGAACTAGATGATCTTTAAGGTCCTTTACAACCAAAATTTTTCTATGATTCTATAATAATGTTCTCTTTGTATGAATATCTGTAATCCTTTGACCCACACATTAATCATGAAGAAAAAAGGAAAATAAAAAACCTTAACAACTTCAGGGGTAAAATTAACACTGCTTATTCCCTAGTCTGGTATTGTCTTCCATCTTCCCTAGAACTGACATTTTATATTTGTTCCAACTCACATTACTGATTTTTAATACAACTAGATTTGAATTATCTCTAAATTGAATATTGAATGCCTTCAATACTAATGCAATCCAACTGTTAGCTGCCGTCCTACCTGCAGCACCAGCATGAGAAGCTCTGTACAACATCTTTTGAGCAAAACCAAATTGAAAGCATTTTATTTTATGCTTGGCTTTATCCTTATTCTAATCAAGTACTTATTAAATTCCACGAGGCTCACACACAAATCCCAGTGACAAGTGTTTGTGAAGGAAGATACCAAAAGCAGAAAGAGCAGGAAAGAGAGCAGAATGGAGAGCATCTTCCCCAGGGATAAGGAGCTCATTTGCACTGACGCGCTAAATAGCGGCTGCCATCTACCGGCTAAAAAAAGAAAATTAGAAAAAAAAAATTAGGAAACCATCTCGGAAGCAACTTCTCGATCCGAATTCAAATTTTGACAGACTCTTTGTGTCATGCTGGGGGAAACGTGGCTGCCCGTTGGCTTCCGAATGGGACACAGAACAAAGGGCAGAGACAGCCCCGACTCGCATGCATGCGAGAAACACAGTCAGGTGGACTCCAGAGTAGTCAACATCTTTTGTTGTAGCCCACAGGATGACTGAAAGATCCAAACCTGAGCATAGTGCTGGAAAAAAAACTGGTTGCCCAGCTAATTTTCTGTTATTGAAAGAGTTTCCAGGCAACAAAAAGATGGAAAGGGGCACTACAGAGAGGGATGGGTGAAATACCACAAACAGGTCTTAGAAAGCAGCTGTTAATGTACCACCTCCCCTACAAACTCGCAGGATAGCACAGCAGCAAAGACCACCTCCCTGCTTCATTCTTCTTTAGCTCTTTTCTGGGAACAAGTTTTGTAAATAAAAAATTTAAATTACTCTTTTAAATAAAAATAAATTGAAATTATGAAATTAAAATAAAAATAATTGTAATTCTGTGCATTACCTGCATCCAGAGTCAGGCTCGCACAAAACTTCCTAAGATTTTCCTAACTACAGCCTTTCCATAACCCATAATGCCTGTGTAGATACATAAATAAAAAGCAACAGGCCCTAAAATTCCAAAATGAGAAGCTGTGACAGGCATGGTGCAGGTGATGCATGTGCTTTGGCTATCCCATGGAAAGGCGCTGAGGAACACACAGTGTAACTCGTTACAGAAATAAGCTGCCTCTCCCACACTTCAGCCACTCTCTCCTTTGGAGAGACTGTTCAAAAGCCAGCTCAAACACAGGCCTACCTTGTATCAAATCCTCCTTCCACAACTACTGTTAATGGGAACCAGAAATTAGGCCTGTATTAGAACAAAGTCCACCCCTCCAAAGACTGTAATTAAAGTAGGCTGGTTTTACACTTTACTGTGATTTTAAAAACAGTTTCGAAAATTTTACATAATTTCAAACCATCCCACACAAAAAACCTCTGGCCAATGGACTAAGGATCCCTAAAGTCCTGCCAAGTGTTCCCTGGATCTTACATGCTGGTTTGTACTGGGGAGCTTCTCTAGAGAGCCACTGTCAGGGACACTGGGATGTGGCACAGTCAGTGAGGCTCCACACAAGCAACCAACAGGAGGCTAAAACAGCATGGAGGCTTTATTAAAAAGATGAAGGGCATGGATGTCACTGGGCAACCTTAAGCACCTGGTAGGTCTCATATCCTGCAGTGCTCTCTCTGGAACTGTTAATTTTTCATTCCTCAAAAGGAGGAAAGATTGCTGTGAAAACAAAATTTAATAACTTAATTCAAATTAAAACAAAACCACCCCAAATCAATAAAAAACCCCACTACATTGTTTTAGCTACTTTACAAGAACCCTACAGGTTCTCCCTCAGACCTCATCAGTCCTGCAAGCCAAGCAACTACTCATCTCTGCCTTCCCCACGTGGACCACCAACTTCAATTTCCCATCCCCATCCCCATCCNACACAATACTCAAACCAATACCCTCAAGCTGTCAGAACAGTCCAGCCTAATTTTATCCAAAAGAAACAGAGTGAGAAAAAGAGGCCACCACAGCAGGAATAAAGCTAGAGTAAAACTAGACAAGACAGCATTGCACCCTGGAGCTGCATACCGTTCCCTCCTGTGACAAACTACAAACATGGCTGCAGCTAGCAGATGATCCAGAGTAGCTAGATGTTTTTGTCTTAAGTTTTCTTTTTTGTTTTGTCTTTTTTTACCTCAATTTTTATTTTAAAGGATAAAACGAGAAAATACAGCATCACAGAAACAAAAAAGGCTGTAGAATTCCATACATGGAGAAGGAATGAACAGGCTTTACACTCAAAAGACCTTTAACAAGGCAGCAACTACTATATTCTTCCTCTGCACATTAGTAAAAAGCTAAAATAACTGAGTCATCAGTCTAGAATATTGCCCTGATATATAAATCTCCAATGTATTAGGAATTTTAAAAAATTTAGCTGGACTTCCTTGAATGCTGCAATGTTGCAGCAGAAAGTGCATTTGAGCAGTGACCCCAAAATGTGTTTAGACTATTTTCACTTCAGGGAAATGCTGTTTTCTTATCTCAGTCTTGGAAGTTTACAGTCAGTAGTAAATCTTATCTTTATACGTGAGTACCTAACCACATACTCTACACTCCTCTCTCAACTCAAAATATCTGTTACTGCTTCAAAGAAATCCAAAAAGACAAGCACGTGCCCCTTAAGTAAAGAAGGTTGCAGGAACATATTATGGACAGTTCACAAGTGCAGTGGTGCCACCAAACGGTTTCAGTGAAGTTTCTGGAATACAGACCCAAATGCAGGATTAGAGTGGAGCAACAAATAGACAACCAGTCATTTTGTGAAGGTTTTAAATCAGAACAGCTTATATTTTATTTTTTAAATAAAAAATGGCTTTGGTTTCATAGTCAAGAGGAACAAAAAGCAGACTTGTTTTCATAAAGAGCATGATGCTAATCAAGTCAATCTCCAGCACACATATGTACTTCTTGACTACCCTTATATTCAAGTTACCTTCAGAAAAGTAACCCCCATGACTAAGTAGTTAATAAAAAGTTATCTTGGGTAAAAAAAATCAGGTGCTTTTTCAGTAGAGTATTAGAAGTTCTTGTGATTTCTGAAGCAGCTTTTTTCCCATTTTTCCAAGCAAGGCATCTGATCCCATCGTTGTCAGTGATGCTTTGTCCAAATACAGTCTATAGTTGACAGGTTCGCTTCACCCACAGCTGGCCACATGCAGTTCAGCAGCAACACTTGACCTTTTTTCATTATTACAGGTGGGAAAACCCTCATAACAGATGAAACATTTCTTAAAATACTTACTCATGCACTTTCCATCAGAATTATATACTTCACCCAATTAACACTATTTTTTCAAGAATAATAGATACATTTTAAAATGGAAGTCCTCGAGTTAGAAACAAAGACAACTTGGCTGCTCTTATCCATTCTGCTCTTTGATAACAGTCTTTCGACTGATGGTATATTTACAGAACAGCCAACTGGTGGCTTCACAGTAACAAATAAGATTGCCGTTATTTTAATTAACACCCAGCACCACCCCTGTTATAAACTATAGTAAGCATCTCTGCGTAGCTATGAATATCTAAATACTTTTTGAAAACTAGACCAAGGTTTTCAGGTGTGTAGATGGACATTCAGAATAGAATAATATAGAGACTATCCAAGTCCCACAGCCAGGAACACAAATCACTAGATAGCAAGGGTCCAATTCCCTTTTGCTCAGAGGGTCAGCAGCAATTTGCATCCCTCAGCCTGATTAAAGTCCTCATAATAGAGCTCACATTAAAATATATTAAATGACTTCAAGGAAAATGAATACAATCAAGGTTACATAAGGAACAGAGCTGTGAAACAAAGCAGTCCCTTGTCCAGAAAGTATTTTCTCATGAATTACAAAGTTTTGGTACAGCAGCGCAAGTTTTTAATAGTACACTAACAACAGAAAGCTGTCATTTCCAATAGCATTGTCAAAGTACATCTTAAAGATGATTTAAGCTTTAGGTTTACATAATTTGTTTTGTTTTCTTAAAGCAGAGTGCACACAAAACACTTGCAGCACTTTTATTGGGGGATTATTTGAACAGTCTATTCTTGGGTAGCCGACTTGTAATGTTTCAATGTGCGTGCAGAAGGATCAGTAGCTTTAACCCATCTTGGCATCCAGTAGTGGGGCAGCCAGCTGCTCCGCCCTGAGTAGTGCTTTTCAAAGATCTGGCGGTAGTAATAACTTTCTTTTGTTTTAGGAGGATTGAAAGGGTATTTCTCCGCTGCCTTCTCCAGTAAAAGGTCATCAACCTACAGACATAAGCAAAACTCAAGTTAAGCTGTCTTTTAAAGACACACAAGGATTCACCAACCACTAAATGTCCAGTTTTGAAAAAAAATAGTCTAGAGGCACAGGTTTGACAGGTCAAACCTTTGTCACAGGCTCACTTGATCTTTATGAATATGTAAATATATTTCCAGTGCTGTTGGTATTTCTCTGCATAACATGTGAAGCCCATTTCTCTGGGTCATAACCACCTTTGTTAGTGTAGGTCACAGACACTTCTTTCCTACCCTTCCTTTGCTGTGTGTCGTGGGTTGGAGCTGAAATAATTTGACAGTTTCTTATCCAATGGCGCTTCTCCAATTTTGCATATTTAAACCTGCTGGAGGCAAGGGAATGGCCTCTTTGAATCCAGCCTGCGACTGGGAAAGGAGGAGGGGGAGGGACAGCTCTGGGCCTGGCCCTGGGGAGCCGGGCCGAGCTCCCCTCCCCCAAATGCCAGGGCAAGGGGTCCCTGGCATGCATCCGGGCCCCCACCAAAGCTGCAAGCAGCAAAAGAGCAATGGGGGGCTGCAAGGCCGAGACTGCCGAGCGGTTCCCAAGAATCCGGGAGGGGCTTCCCCTCCCCCCCACTCCACAGGGTCCTCCATGGACCTGGAAAAAACCGATTTTTCAGTTTTCTCAGACTGAAGATACTATTAAGCAACTGGCAGCATCGAAGAAGAGCTTTTCCTTCAACAGAAGCTGTTCACCATGGCGTTAAAGTTGGAGGAAGAAGTAGAAAGTAAGTCAGGCAGGGGGGGACGGAAGATGGCAGCAGAAAGAAGAGGGCGGAGCCGTGAGGGGCGTGAAGCTTAAACCGACCCTTCTGCAAAAAACGTGGTAAAGAACTGTAATACCATAAACTGTTCTGTTATCTATTTAAAGGACATGGGGGGGGAATTGAGAACACCCCATGTTTGGATGTTTAGTGTCTCCGGATGTTGGACTGTCTCCGAACGGATAGACTATTGCAGTGGCAGTTCAGAAACTGCGCAGAAGCAGAGAGGAGACGTCTTTC
>VZRO01001305.1:0-25559 GCA_013397915.1 Daphoenositta chrysoptera
TTTTTGGGTTTTTTTTAATAAGAATTGTATTTACTTCAGTTTAAGTCCAATTGAATGCACTTTTATTGATTATAAATTACTTTGAACCTAGCCCACTTCTAGCTCATTTAATCTGAGGTCTGCTAACAGTACTGTTTCCCAATGAAATGTTCCTGATGTTCTGGTAATCTCTATAGTTTGTTGACTGAATTCCTGTCTCCCTATAGGTGAGGGTATGGCTTTTACCTGCATCACTGATGCCACTGTTACCTGGGTGAAGTGATCCACAAAAAATAGTCCAACCATTTTGAGCCATTCCTCTTCTTCAGACCACCTTTTTCTCTGGGAATGTAAGGAATGAAAGGAATAAGCTTTATTGCTTTTGTCTGATCCAGACATGTGGTCTGTCAAGCAACCATTCCACGTCTTTAGTCCTTCCCTGCCCACCCATTTCAGTGGAGCATCTACCCCAGGAGAAAGCCTTGTGAAAGGACAGTTCTGGTGTCTTTCCAGGGCCAGGCACAGGGGACAATCCTTGCACACGACAACTGCACTGGGGCTGGGGTGAGCCCTGCTCTCTCCCCAAACCAGCATTTTGTCTATTTTTGTCTGACCAGCAGAGTCAGCACTTTAGGAATGCCTACGTAATAGTTATATTGGTCTGATCCCTCGAGGCTGTGTCCGCAAGATTAATCCACCTACTTAAATTTGACACAAGTTGACAGTGACAGGTCTTTGAGACAAAAAGCATTAAGTGACTATCCTCATGTTGTTTGACATATGAGAGTCTCTTTAATGTGTTGCTCTTGCAAAGACAGATATCATACCTGTGTCCGTGAGGGTGCAGCCATAGTCCTGCTTTCCTTTCCAGGTAAATGGGGGATAAGTCCTCTGCTCAGACTGGGTGAGATCCTGAATCCCTTGGATATTCTTTGCTGGGTTGTAACTGATCTGTATGTAACTGCAAGGAGAAATGAGTGCAGGAGACTTTCCTCCTCCTTCCTGCGAATGTTCCAGCCCAATGACGATGAAATGCTATCTTTAGGCTTTCTGCAAGCCCTGATTTAATGCTCAAGGTCATTTCCTATACTTACCTAAGGAAAAAAACCCAAAAAAACACCTACTAGTCATCTTCCAAAATGATTGAAAGTTCTTAAGCCTTCCTAAAATAAAGCTGGTCATAAAAACCGAGTTGAGTGATGGAAAGGGTTATCCGGCCAGACCTCATTCCCAGTATGTTTGCTGACAGGTTGTAGTTCTTGAATGGTCTGAACTGCAGGTCTCTAGGATACTTTGCTTTCAGCACAGCAGTAGAGTAGGACCTGGAGACTGTTTTAGAACCATCATCATGCCTCATTATGATTGCACTCCAATGTGAAAAGTAATATATGTGATGCCAGGGAGTTTCCATGCTTGGTGCTGTCAGAGAAGCCAGTGGAAGGGGGAATCCAGAGCCCTTGAGAACTGGCCATCACACACAAGCTGACATCCATATGACAATTCCCTCCCAAAGCAGCTTCTGGCTGTTGCAAGTCACGTGCCAGTGCAACCAGACCTAAAATGGAATTGAAATTTTAAATAATGATAGCTTCAATTTAACAGGGTTCTTAAGCATTTCCATAACTTAAGCACATCAGTTAATCTCATGGAACTTTTTAAAGCTTAGTTATCTATATACATAGCAAAAGATTTAACAAAAGTCTTATTTTATCTGAAAAACTGAACATAGTAAATGTGGAAAAGAGATGGAAAACTGTTGGTAATGGGTCAAGTTGCATCTCCTGCTGATTTTCAAGTGTGCATGGGTTCGTATATAATTATAAATTACAAATAAAAATGTCTTGGCTCTAAGTGCTCATATCCTGTGTCAGACTGGATCCTGAATGCATCTCATGACATGGCTGAGGCATGAAAGCATTTCTGGAGATACTATCTGAGTGACAGTTGTGCTTTCAATTTTATTTGCTAACTGCACTTAATACACTATTTTTTCTGAGTAGCCATGTAGAGAGGACTGCTAAGCTCATTCCTATTCTTGCTGTAGCCACATATAGCCAGTTCATTCCTATTCTTGCTGGAGAATCACATATATCACATATCACATATAGCCTGATGCAGTGCTGGTTTTGCTTAGTTTCACAACCAATGACTGTGCTTAGCACAAGACAACCTGCTGAAATGCAACATTCTTGGTTTCTCAAATAAAGAACTGCAAAGAAGAGGCCTTTTGTTTCAGAGACTCTGAAGCAGAAGTTGACTTCAGTTGTTCTGTAGATGGTGCACTTGACATTATGGTGCCAATTCAGTGGTAACTGGACCTTCAACAGCCTCTTTTCCCTTTAGCTCAGGAGGCATCATTGCAACCCAGTGAACTGCACTTCTCCAGAGGGATTGAGGATTGCACGCTGGAGACTTTCTCCACAGCAGCCCCCCTGACAATGCCTGGACAGAGCACCATATTAGGCAACAGGCTGCAGGGAATGGCATCTGGGGACTCCAGGGAGCATGCCTCCTGGGGAAGGAGCACAACCATAAGCTGCTGGTTGAGTGTGCAGAGCCCTGTCCTGGCTGTTGCAGAGGTCAGCCAGAGAGGGCTATCATTCTTTGGGGAGGTGGAAACTACTCCGAGCTATTAATGGTTTTTTTCCTGGCTGTCCTCAGGAATGAAACTGTAAGCCAGGCATGACCATGAACGGGGTTGCACATGGCCAGAAGATTAGGTTGAAGTATCTCCCATGTCTCTGCCACCCCCAGTGCCTGGAACTCTCCCCCTTTCTTTTTTCTTCCCACATTATACTTCAGGTCTCTCTTTTGAGATCCATTCTTGCCTCGGTTTTCTTAGCAACAACCTGAATGGCCTTGAATCATGGTTTAGGAAACAAACCACTGGCTTCTTGGTCTGACTTCTGTCACCATCCCATCACAGAATACCTGAGGTTGGAAAGGACCTTTGGAGATAGTCTAGTCCAAGCTCTCTGCTGGGAGCACAGTCCAATAGAGTAGGTTGTTTATGAGAGTGCTCAGGTTTTGAAGGTCTCCTTTTGTTGTCTGCATGCATGAGATGAACTTAAGACCATAATAATAGCATTTCAGGTCTGGTCTGTGCCTTGGACTCTGGCTAACATCTGTGCTGGGTAAGGCAGAACTTGTAAGGTGTGTGATTGTTGAGCAGCATTACAGTGTTGGTGAATACCTCTCAAAATGAAAGAAAAATTCAAGGCAAGTCCCTCCAAAGTCTCATGAGCCTTTCATCTGAGAGTGGAAAGTGCTTTAGTGCTTTATTTGTTAAGTTTTCAATTATAAATTTGTAACTCTTACTGGTGAGCCAGGGAGAATTTTCTAATCCAGTGTTCATAAGAATACTCCCTGTTTCTAACTATTAAATTTCACAAGGAAAATTATATAATCAGTAATTTTCTGCTGTTATTTTTCCATGCAAGAAACATATTCCCATGCCACAAGGATGTCTCAGTGGAATATTTGACTCTCAGCGGAAACAGTGAGAAATGTCATGGCAGCAAAGCAAATAGGTTCCAAGACATACTCCTTGTGTTGCAATTTTCATGTTTTCATATGAAAAATTTTCATCTTTTTCTAGGCTGCAGAAAAAAAACCTAGTATGTCAGTAATTAGACCAGAAAAAATGAATTGCTATGAACCTAAGTAAAGATAATTTATTATTTTCACACTCTGTGTGTCAGTCTTTAATATACTTCCTTCCATTCTGTGTGATGGGTGCTGTGATCAGAACATAGAACACAAGCTCTTTCCTTGTAACAAGGGATTCTCTTTGGAACCTCTACAAGGATTTGCTGTTGTATCAACAACAGTGTATGTGACTGGAAGTTCCTAAATCATACCAAATCCACACACTCAGCTTAAAATTATATTTGCACTAAAAATATCCCTCCCTTTCAAACATTAAAAGGATTTATTAAGAATGAGAATTATATTTTAGCTGTATTTAGAACTGAGTGTAAAGGAATAGCCTTACCAGCATTTCTGTGTGTCAGAGATTGAAATTTTGTTTCCTGAATCTGACCTGAGGTGGGATCCCAAAGGTTAATGTCCATAACATGGCAAAGGTCAGTAAGAGCCATCTACTGTTACAGTTCAGGGTTTCAACCTTCTAAATCTTTGCTTGTTATAAGTAGTTAAACTGTAAATCAATGCACTAGTGCCAATAAATATTGCTGGTTTCAACCTGTCTAGGTTAGACTCCTAAAGCTTTTAAATGTTGAAAATAAGCTTCCTTGTCTGTTTTAAAATATATATTTTAGCTAGTCAATTTGTTCTTAGGTTTTTAGATGGGAGAACATGTTGTCCCAAAAGGATAACATTTAAATGGGATAAAAATGGGATAAAAAGCCTGGCTTCTGTATCACACATCAGAAAGGGAAGTGATTTACATTAAAAATCATGATTGAAAGAAAGAAAACCCAAACAGACTGCAGATCCTACTCAGAGCAGCAAAACTGATTTTTGTTTTACTTTCTGCTTGCACTGAACATTGAACTCTAGATCTAATGGTGTGGTGAAAATGAGAGGAAGGTCTCTAGATTCACTCTGCATGATCCCCCTAAGTTAATGGATCCATTACACTTCACGATTAAAGTAATATCAGATATTAGTTCAGTTAGTGGAAATTTTGCTTAAACATAGGATATTATCAGACAGAAGCCCATTGAAGGGTAACTTGTACCTTGAAGCATATGTTCCAGACCAATTGACTTAATAAAATAAACCCGAACTTCGGCTTGGATTCCATGATATTCCAGAACTGTCCTGAACTGTAATTGCCAAAAGGTCCTGAAATGTACTGGGGCCCAACTGATATGAATACCTGCACATGAGGGAGAGACCTTATCACTCTCTAGAACTGCCTGGATGGAAGCTGTAGACAGGTAGAGGTCAGTCTCTTCTTCCAAGTAACAAGTGACAGCACAAGAGGAAATGGCCTCAAATTGTGCCAGGGAGGTTGAGATTGGATATCAGGAAAAATCTTGTCACTGGAAGGGTTGTTGAGCACTGGAACAGACTGCCTAGAGAAATGGAGTCAGCATCCCTGGAGGAATTTAAAGGATGTGTAGATGTGGTGCTTGGGGATGTGGTTTAGTAGTGAGTTGGCAGTGCTGGGTTAGTGGCTGGACTCGATGATGTCAGAGATCTTTTCCACCCTAAAAGATTCTATGTTTCTATGAATATTATCTATCTCCCCACTAAACAAGTTCACTAACCTCTCTTTGCAGAACTAGAGCTTTAGATCTCTGACCTTGTCACTCTGAAGTCGTCACATACTGCGTGTGTGAAATCAAAAATAATTCACAACTGCAGTAAAATATTAAAGAACTCAAAGTCAACAAATGTATACCAAATGTGTGAAAAAATTTTTTTTTGTATTTGAAACTCAATATCTGTCTTCTTTCCTCATTTTTCAGAAACTGAAAATGAAAGTGCACCGCCACCTCCAGGTCAGTGTAAAAAATGCTGATTTGAGCTGTGGCACTAACAACAGTTGCATGAGACTAAATACTGCATAGCTATAATATGGGTTGTGCTCATTGTCTCTTTGAAAGTAAGAGGACAGTGAGAGGAGTAAAAAAAGCCTGCCCAAGTAAGATATTCTCACTTCACTTTGCCTGAATACTGATTTTTCAGACTCAAATTTTGTTTGTGAATGACTATTTGTTTGCTTAATATTGCACGTCTTTCAGGATACAGGTAAATTATGGCTGCTTAACTTCTGTGGCTAAACTATGCTGTCCTCATTGATGCTGGGCAGCATCTAGTTACCAAAATTTTCCCTTTCATTTTGCTTCAAAGGTGCACTGTGAGTAAAGTTGACAGAATCAAGCATGGGATTCATTTCACTTACTTTTAGTGCTTTGAAAATTATGTATCCTGAGTAATTCCACAGTGCTCCACCTCTGACCAGTGGAGCACATCCTGGGTCATATGTGCTCATCCAATGGGCATTTCCCAGATAACCTGTCTAAAATGCCATTAGATATCTGTGTGCAGGCAATTGTCCTGAGGAGTCTGATTAATTGTCTAGGATGGAGTGGTTGAGTTCCAGGAAGCCAAAGTTGGGTGAGGTGAAATTCATTCCTAAGGCTGAGGCTTCAGGTAAAGCTGAAGCTCTGCAAAGCACAGGAGTTCTCTTTAGTGGGAGCTGGAAAGGCAGGAAAGCCTTTGCCTTGTGCCACTGAGTAACTTGAATTATATTCTCAGATAATGGTTAATACATCTATCTACAATATGGATGTCTAATTTAACTACTTTGATTCTCTGAGTTTGATTCTCTGAGTGGTGACCTCAACAGCAATTCCAAACAGAACAAATACTCTCACTGCAAGAGTTAAATCTGCTTTTACTTATAGTCTTGCATAACTGGCATTTTATGAGGCTGATTCAAGATGTCTTTGTTCCAACAATACACTCTTTCCTTAAAAAATGACAAAGGTAGTAGCATCATTTGCCAGGAGGAGTTTCATGGTTAAATTATCCATATATTATTTTTATGTGATGAAGTCTTTCATATTGCATATATTTGTAAAGAAAGTTAATTGGTATTTAATTAATGATATTCTGGTGAACCATAAAATTTGTACCGTTAATATTAAACTAATTAATTTCACCCTTAGGGACTTACCTGATTTACTTTGTACTTGAATTCAGACTTTTAATCAATCTTAACTTTCAAGAAGAACTGAAATGAGAAACAGCTTTTTGTACACAGAAAGGAATAGCATCTTTGAAGCGTTACATTAAAAACATCTATTAACATTTTCAAATAATTAACTTCTCCTTCGCTTCTATTTAAAAACACAGGATTAAATAAAAAATCACTTCTATAACCTCCTTTCTTCTCTCCTTAACTGTATTTCTTCTGGAAAATGAGTAGGGTGTCATTAGGCCTTTATGGTTAGGCACACACCAAACTGGGATATTTCTAAGCTGCAAGTGTCAGTCCCTTCTAGCTTCCTTCTGCCTGGCTCCAGGTGCTGTCATCTTGGATTATCAAGTGCTAATACACCAAGAGGAAAGTTGGTTTCAAGACTCCAAATTTTATAACTTATAAATATTTGATTGGACATAATAAAGCATCTTGAACTGCACCAGGAAATTTTGGGAAGTGAGAGCTCCTTCCAGATCTCAATGTCAAGCCACAAGTGTGGAACACTTTGATTAAGTTTTCAAATGGGATGTAGACATGCTACCATCTGCCAAGAATAGTGAAATCTCCTATCCCAGTTCCTACTGGGAAAATGAAGTGTTACTGTGGCAAAAGTCCCATTAAAAAGGAACAGGTTTGACCATCTGGCCAAGATGGACAACCTGACAACTGGAGCTTGGGAATTTAGGGAATCCAGAAAGAAGCATCCAAGTGTCTGTCACAGTTCCAGAATGTGGATTTTCCTTTTAGGTTTCAAGTTTTATTTTCGTAGCTACCGTGGCTGCATGGTAATTTCTTTGTTCATTTCATGTGAGCAAGAAATCAGGATAATAAGAATATCAACTGGCTCTTGCAAATGTTTCCTCCATGGAACAAAAATTATCCTAACTCCACCCTGACAATGGTATTCTATTGACCCTCACCCAAACCCATGTTCTGTCAGGCAGTTTACAGGTAAGTTTGCCACAGAAAGGCATTGTTCACAGACAATAGGATATTGAGTGTTTATACCTTGAAAACAGCACAATCCACGTGATTTGACAAGGTTCTAGATTGCTTTGTTTGCAAATTAATTGAGGTAGGAAACCAAAAGGAATAGGAATCCTACAAAATCCTGAAATACAGAGTGTGGAAATAATTTTGTTCAAAGTGCAGTCCAAGTTTTCTCGTACATATGAGGTCAAAAATAATTCACATTCACCCGCTGTGAGTAGAGGAAAGGTTGGCAGTTCTGATCAAGAAAACTAAATACAAGTAGTCTTGGAAAGACTATGTTGATAATTATGAAGATGATGATAAAGAATTAAAGAACATCCTCAATACACTCTCTGTACTTTCCTTAAGGATAAAGTGAGTGGCAGTATCTCATGTCTGATCCAATTTCTTTCCAATTAACAGTGATATGTAACTCATTTCAAAAGCTTTTACAAATTAGCCCAAGAACAATAGACTAACAATTGCTGCTTTAAAACAACCTAGCATTTTTCTTCCACTGAGTCCAGGAACATCAATCTTACATGACTTGTTCAAAACATAGAAATTGCATTGATATGCACAAGCTGTAAAATGCTTTATGAGATTGCAACTGGATGTTACATAAACACATATATCAATCATTCTTTAAAGTTGTTTTTCCAATACTAGCAGAACCTGTATTTTTTAATGCTGTGCAAGTCTTTCTTTTTACTTTAAGATCCTCTCAAAACTATACTTGTACTTCCCACACAGAACAAACAGCACCAAAGGAGGGTGGAAATGAAAAAGGTAAAGGTAAGTCTGAAACCATATTTTAAAAATGGGCAATAAAGACAACATTCCTAAATGCTGTTCTGATTCTGGATTGTTTGAGCTTTAATTCAGAATTTTGATGCTAAATTTCAGAAGTGTGGTGTGCGGCTTCCTAAATCCTTCTTCTGCATGACTTAGCCAGCACAAGGAAACTATGATACTTAGGAGTATCTTCAAAAATTCTGCAAACCAGACTGATACTGGAGCAACATTTTTTACTTTGGCTGTTTAATTAATGGATCAAATTACAAGTGATTTGCATGAGGAGAAAGCTGTGCTTAAATGAGCCTGGATGTTGCCCCTGACCAAGCTTGCTTAGGCTTGGATACTGTGCACATTGGTAGCTTTTAAATAAAGTGGACAATGTCCTACTGTCATTCTAACTGTGTTCTACCACAGAAACTTGATATTTTACCTTTCAGAAAGCCCCATAGATGTTTTTTAATCTGAAATTAAAAATCACGCATTCCTCTTTCTGCTCTCATTGGGAGCCCAGCAGCTGAGCTCATTATGGGTTCTGAAAAGTGGGTTTGAGGACTGTCTGCTGTGAACAAATTGATGACTGTTCCACTAGCAATGTGTGCAAAACTCAGCTCCAGTTTTAATACATATTTTTGTGCTGCTGAGATTAGATTCTAGCTCTGTTGTCAGTCCTTCTGGTTACGAAGATACATTTTGAGGGAACTGGGCCAAATTCCCCTACTTTTTGTAGGAACCGTGCCAAAGAAGAAATCAAACACCCCATCAGCTTTTTTTGAAAAGAATAATCTCTCTTTTTTAAATTTAGTTCTAATCAAAGGCTAAACCAGACCAAGATATGCTTACAACTGACACAATGCTTGTTTTTCATTTGGCATGCTTATGCTTTTCCATGGCAAATCAAGAAGTGGCTTGCTTGAAAATATATTCTGGCTTTTGGTCTCTCCCAAACAAAATCTTGTCTTTTAGACAGACTGGATGCATACTTGATACTTGCAGATTTATTTGGCAAAGGCATGCATGGCTATTTTTCTCAGCAAAGAGTCAAAATATAAACACTAAGAGTGTGTGATTCAAGTACCCTTTTGAAAATAAAAATGCTGAACCAGGCTTCAATGCATGCAATTTTGCCAGTTATCCTTGCATTGAGCAATTATTTTGACACACAGAATTTTGTGTGAGTAATCAAATCTGTCAACTTGGTAATGGAAATGCAATTCAGAAATAATTTGCATGCCTAATGATAGGAAAAAAAGATGAAGGTTTTGCCTCAAGCTATTCCAACAGTTAGTTCTGCTTGCTTTAATTTGGATATGAGAGAAATGCTTGTTCCCAAACTGAACATGAATGGTGATTTCCCCACTGCTTACAAGCCTACATTTCACTGAATAAAAATGAAAACATGGTAGGTAACTTATCCAATACTTCTGTTATCTTCTTACACGTTGTTATGCTTCTGTTTGGAATTTAGTGAAGGACACAAGTATTTTCTAGGAGGCAAAATGTTTCTCCTGAGAGAAACCTCTCAGCTCTAGGAGGATTTTACTACCAAAAAATATGGTTTGAGGTCCTACTTTGGAAATCTTTTCCGGTTTCAGTCCATGGTGGCAGCTGTTGCCTCTAAAAATTCCAGTGAAAGTCTGAATATTAATATGTGGATGACCTTCTGCCACGCTCCAGTGAAACTGTCCCCTCTGCAAAGCAAAGTAGATGTCATTGCCAGACACTCAGTAGTAATTCTTTTAAAAATTAGTTACAGTGAAGTTGTTCCTGCCAGCTCTTGTTTTATTGCTGAGTATCATTGAATAAGGGAAAATACATTTTCATAGAGTTATTCCTTCAGGTTTGTGTGCCAGAAAAAAAAAAAAAGTCTTTATAATGGTGAGCATAACTCACAAAAACGGAAAAGGTTCAATTCTTCCAACCTGTCGGAAATCATTTACTCTTGAAAATGAACAGTTCAGCAAGGAAATTACAACAGAACCAGCTAGATGTTAGCTTTTGTATAAGCTATATACAAAACACTTTCTGCAGCTTCAGAAGTAGCAGATTTGGGTACATCCCTGAATGGGGATGAGATGGGAAAGATGTCCCATCTGAATTCCACAGCAATTCTACAATACTTTCGTGTCAGCAGTTGTGACCTGTTTGCTGATAATTTACAAAATAGAGCCCACTGTAGGAACCTGAGATGGGCCCCTGCCGGGATGGTGCTGGAACCTGAGATCTAGGAAAAAAATCTTGCTAGTCCATGTAAATCCCATAGTCCATAATTTTCACCTCATCCCTAAGACCAAAATTAACTACAGAAGTTAGGAAGATGGAGTATACCTATCTGTGTGTCTGTTTTACTGTTCTATTTCTTTTAAGTACTTACTGTCTGTGTGAAAGTGCATATTTATATTCCTTTGTGTTCACTGTAAAGTTATGAAATGAAAAACAGTGTGGTAAATTCTTTGTATCTTGTGGTTATTTTTCTGTAAATTGTTTAGCTCAGAGCAGTAGACATAAAATTTTCTTTCATAAAATAAACCAGTCTGAAAATATCTATAATAATGTTGTAAAAATTCAGGATATGTATGATCATCCATTTTATTTTCAGAGAAAAAAAGTGAATCAGCACAAATTCCTCCAAATTTACTACATTATCTTCTATTCATTCAGTTTAAATGCTTGTAGTTTTGTTTTTAATTTTAGCATTATCTTACAGATTGAATATTTATAATTTTGTTCCCACTTGCTGGATTAATTATCAAATTTTAATATCAATTTGCTCATTCCTTTTTTTAGGTCCCATCCAGCCATTCAGAGAGCTACTAAAATTTCTGCATGTTTTACTGATACCTTTCCTCTCTCTAGGTTTCTTCCTATCATCTACTAAAATGTTCATCGCATGTGTCATCCTTGTATTTTTCCAGGTTTCACTTATCCATTCATCTCCCTACTAAAACCTCCCTTCTTTAGGTATGTTTACCTATTTCCTACTTTTCCTATTAATGTTTACCATTTCCAAAATGCCAAGTCCACTTCATGGGACTGCTGAACACCCTTTGAAAATCAGATTGGTAATGGAAGTCAACTAAATTTGAAATTCTCAGTCTCACTGTGCTCTGTAATTTCAACATAAACAATGGACTAGAAAAATAAAATAATATACAATTAATAGGTTTTTGCCACTTTTGCAAAACATTAAGTTTGTCAACAATGTGACTGATGGCAGAATAATAGCAGCTTCCATTTTGTGTGGTATGTTTCAGAGCAGGGGAAGGTAGGTCTAAAATTCTTGTTACCAGCAGTTCATATATAAATCAGGAATTAGTGGGGTTTTTTTTGGACAGATTTTTCTACATTTGCTGTGACACTAGTCAGGAATTTTAATAATTATGTTACACCAAGTGTGAGTATAAAAAGATTTCAGGTTAGCTCCTTCTGAGATATGGAGAGTTCTTTCATCGAACAAGACTATTCCTGATGAAGCTCAGTCTGCTCCACAGTTAATGTTATCATTTAGAAAAAAGGAAAAGAAACATAAATGCCCTACATGTTAATGAGAATGTGCCAGAGACAAAGAATAAAGATTTCTATGGAGTAATGCATCCTACCAGTCTGCTGTCAAATGAATCAATTGATTTCTCCATACCAAACCCTTGTCATGCTGCAAATATATTCCATTAAAAGTTTACCTACAGAAGATAAGGATAGTGAATAAATGATCATGGTTCTACTGACAGATACGATATTTTTGCTATTTTTGTTATCTTTAAATAGACTTTACTGCTAGCATAAACACTCATTCATCACAGAAAGGGAATTGGCTATAGCTGTTTAACCAATAGTCAGTCACTTTTGTCCTGGAAGCCTGAGATATAAGGAGTGATGAATTGATAATTACCTATTTATCAAAACAATCCTTCCAGCATGTACTGTTTTCATCCTCTTTCCATTTCTAACACGCTCAATTGGGCTTTCATCTTGATACTTCTGAAATGTTTTTTTGTTTCCTTTGTTTGTCTTTGATGTTAACATTTTGTTTGAAAAATGAGAGAGTACCCTGGAGAAACCCCAGCAATCCCTCTGCAAAACCAATAACGCCTTTTTGGGGTTTTTAGTTTTTCAAATGATTGAATGAAAGAGAAATCTGGGTGGTCCCTTCATAACTTGATTATCATACATCATCATGTAGGATGCATCACATCAAATATTTTACACTGATCTTAATGATTTTTTTCCAGCCAGATGGCTCTTTGAGCCATCATCAATCACAATGGGGACATTATTGACAAAAAGGTGAAAGTAGACTTTATGCTTTCATGAAATAAGGACAAAGATTTGCACATAGAAGCACATAGCCTTGCATCCATGTAGTTGCTAGTACAATATGTTAAAACATCCTACATGACTTAATCACTACTGTGCTTTTGCTGAAAATCAACATTTTCAACACCTCCTTATGGCATTGGATGATGCAGGTCACGAGAACTCTTAGATTTTTTTTTTCCTGTGAATAAGAAAATGTATTTGCAAGATAACACATTAATCCTTCATGTGTAGGCATACCTTTTACAACTCCCATACTCCTCCCAAGAGGTCTTTAAAATGAAGTTTGATGAATCATTAAAAAGGAATGAGTAAAACATTATGGCTAAGTAGATAAATTCTATTAACAGACTTTTAAATACTCTTCAGTAGTTAACAAACCCAAAAATTCAATATTGCCAATGTTCATGAAAATGCAACTCTATTTAATAGTACTTTTGTCATAGTTATTATATTTTTCCTTGAGAAATATAGATAAATTATAACTTAAAGGTCAAAATCAAAGGATAACTTCAGATTTAAAATGTGATTATGGAAACACAAATATAAAATATAAAAAAATCCAAACCCAAAGAAATGTATATTTGAAGATGTGGGTTAATATTTTTCAAAAGTTGTTCTTTTTTAACTCTGTTCTCCATTTTGAAATGTTCTACAGATTATTTTCTGATACAGCATGAAAACATGTTATCTTCACATTACTTATGTATTAAATCCTAAATATACCTAGCTAATTCTTGCCTTTCAAGGATACCTTGGTTACTTTCTTTCTTTTTTACCATTAGGCTTTTAAGACACTATGTGCTTATTTTTATCAAAGGTGATATCTGAGGTTTCTAGTCAACACCCAAAATCTAAAAAGTTGTACCTGACTCTTGTAAAGATGGTCTTTACCTTATTCTGGTTTTCTAATAATCATGATTACAGTATTTCATTTTAGTGCCAGTTTCATGGGTTTTTCCAGGCTTTTGATTTATATAAATATATGTCTCAATGTATTCTATGTCATTAAACATTTTAAAATACCTGGGTAACAATTGCTTGTAGTGTTTTAATATCTGGTGATGGTCAACTTTTAGTGTGGTCAAAAGGAAAATGCAGTATGATGATAATAGTTTTTATTTAAAATTATTCTCCTGTTGATATGAGAAAAAAAAGAGTTGTTTATT
This sequence comes from Daphoenositta chrysoptera, assembly GCA_013397915.1. Classification (NCBI taxonomy): domain Eukaryota; kingdom Metazoa; phylum Chordata; class Aves; order Passeriformes; genus Daphoenositta; species Daphoenositta chrysoptera. The sequence continues at coordinate 13,909 of VZRO01001305.1, forward strand.
CCTTGCATTTTTAATTAATATTATAGTAGAGAAATTACGAAGTGTAAATACAGGGGACTAGTTTTAACTTTTTCATACCTTGATTTAATAATGCTGAATGCATATGTGGTGCACATTTTAATTGCAGACGTGGTCATCAGAGAAATGACATCTTCCTCAGGTTAGATATGTGATTGACCTTCATTTCATTGTGGCTTTCTTATTGTAATCACTTTGGATTACATCTCTAACAAACAGAATCACTCCGCAGCTCTCATATAAACTCATGATTTAATAATAGATCACAGTCCACATCTCATTTTTTTTACTTGCTTGAAACATTAAGGTTTACCATTTCAGCTACTGAATTACGCAAAGCTTTCCTCATCAGTTTGAAGCTTCCATTGTGAATGCTCCTGAATATTGCAATTTATTTCCCTTTCTCTTGCAGGTTTTACATTTTCATGTAGTTGTTTTAAAGCAGATGATCGTCTGTGCTTTCAGTTTCTTCATGTGCTTTTTCATTTGTATTTCTTTTCACAGATGAAGATGACACCTCAGTTAGTACTCCACCAGCAGGTTAGGACTGTGATAGTGCTTTGAGTGTGTATGTATGTATGTATGTATTTTTCTCTTGACTATTAATGAAGAAAGAGTCCAAACCAGCTGACTAAACTCAAAACATACCATTTAGAAAATAATTTTAAGCACCCAATATTATAATAATCTCTGTTCAGAAATACAAGACCCTTATACAAGTTAAGTCCCTTTCCAATCTGGTCTCGAGGTCTTTAGTAGATCTTCTCCCAGTGGAAGGTTAAATAATGGTTTGTAGACCCAAAAGCAACTCCAGATAAATAATTAATCATAAGTTTAAATTTAATATAACTTTAAATAATCAAAATACTGTCCCTCAGATGACTATTGAACAACATAAATTCATCTGTTACATGGAACTACGCAAATCATGGAAAAAACATCAGCCTCATGTAAACTTTCTGAAGAAAATCTTGAATGGAATTAAACTAATTTAGATTTTCTAGAGAAAAGTGGGGAAGATTTCTGGGTTTTTTTCTTAGCTGTTTATTTTTCCTGGTATTCAAGTACTTCCTCATGGATACAGTCTTAAATATTTAGTCTAATCTTCTTGTATGAAGAATCAATGCTCTTAAAATCCCAGTGACCTGAGGTCAGTTAAGCTGTGATCTCCGAGCTGGTGTCATTAAATTGCTCTTCCCTTTCAGATGGGATGTCTAAGCCAGCGGAAAGAAAAGATTCAGGTGAGACCTCCTGAAAAACATGATGAAACACTCCCAGAATTACATAATAAAAATACTGTTTAGACGTTATTTTTAAAAGATAGTACTTTATTTTCGTTGTTTAGACAGTAGCAAACTACAGCTGTTGAAATGTGTCCAAGTCCCAGGGCAAAGAGGTTTCTAGCAGCCAAGCCAGGAGTGAGAGAAGGCTCTGCTGCACGGAGCAGGACATGCACAGCAGTATTTGACACATACATACATACCTATCTATCTATATCTGTTTCTGTATAGATAGATACATAGCTGTTCCATTCCTCCTCAGCCTACAGGAATTCCATTCCTACCTTCAGCCTCACCCGAATCCCACACGCAGGTCCCAGAAGACTGTAGGAGAATGGCTTCTTCTCACACCTCAAAGGACGGTGGGGAAAACTTAGCAAAATCATCATAACCTCTTTCTTCCTACCCTGGCAGGTAACGCACATTGCACCCACTCTTGTGGTTTCAGGATTTGCAGCCTCTGGAACAAAATGAGCAGCTGGTACTTCAACCATGGTTATAGACCTGGCATAGCTGCCTATGCCAGCCCGCGTCAAACCCACCTTCCCTTCTGTCTGTTTAATAAATAAAAAATGTTAATATCTAAAGGAGATGATAATATTTAGGTGTTCTTTTATGTGGTACCAAATTAATGACTCTGTGTAAGCTTTTTCCATTTATTAATATCCTTTTTCCATTTCACCCCGTGGCATGTTAGGTTTGCTACTGCACATGACCAGATCCTGTGCTCTCATCACTTCATCCTCTTCCCACCAATAACCTTCACTTGTTCTCATCTTGTTTCCATTCATCGCCATGTTATAGTGGTATAATCTAAACATTTAGATTATAGAGAGTATATATAGATATGTATCTATATATATTTGTGTTTGTTTATGTCTGTGTTAATCATTTCATCTATATATATATGTGCATATACGTGTGTGTATATACATGAATGTCTTTACCTGTGAGAAATATTGTACAAGCAGGGATATATATACAGAGGTGTTAGGCACACCACCCACAATTCACTGAAAGACAAAGATTTTATAGCAAAGCTATCTAGCATTTCAATACCTTTCTAAAATTCATAATTGACTTTAGGATAATAAACCAAATTTGATTGCATTTTTCCATGGTTGCCATGAGCTGTTGCATTTGTGGGTGGTGGAAATTTTCATGAGTTGAAAAGGTTCCCACAGCAGTAATCGCTACGTATCAGAAAGACTGTTCTGACCTCTAACTTTAATCAGTTTCCCCTCTGTACTGGCAATAACTCCTCAACAAATGGAGATGTGGTATTTGGACTGCAGCACTGAGACACGTGCTTTGCCTCTCTGCAGAAAGTGAGCAGAAAACAGACAGGCATCCCATCCACTGCCTTGCTCTCCTTGCACTTTCTGCTAGGAATCAGTTTTGACCATGGCTTTACCTGAGATGTAATGGCATAGCACAAAGCCAGGGCTGTGCAGATAAAGAGGAAGAGCAGAAACACAGAGCTGTCCTGGTACAGTGCTCTGCCCTGGGGAGACCTCTCATTTGCTGCTTCAGTACTGTTGCTCCTTTTCAGTTCCAAAGTCCCAGTTTCCAGAAGAGAAGCTGCTGTGCCTGAGCATATGTCACAATCATTTCCATTTGACAAACTACTTTTTCCATAGAATATCACATGAAATGCACATGGCAGGACATGGTATTGACCGATCCCCAAATTCTCTGCTCCTGTAATGGCAGGAAAGAAGTTCAGAAGTGAGCTTCATCCCTGCCCTACTTTGCAGATATAAGGGAAGAACCAGCTTGTACAATGGACTTAGTCTGGGTTGAGAGAGATCCAGTGAAACTGTGCATCAAATGTGGGGATTTTTGTGCTTCTAGCTGTTTGTGTTTTCAGAACCTCCATCTGCTCTGAAAAACAAAGAGCTGACCTTTGTGCATCGCCTCTGTAAAGCACTCATGGTTGAATGCTGGTGCCATTCAAGTTGCTCAGTGCCCGTCCTGGCTGATCAGGTTCCCCTCTCTTCCTCCCTGAGAGTTTAATTTTCTGTCACCACAGAGGTAGCGTTCTTGCAGGAACTGTACACAATGTGACAGCCAAACAATGGATGTCAGTGTGAACAAAAGGTTACATATCTTTCAGGACATCTGAAGAGAAAGGTGCTAGGGCTAGAGAGTTTAGGAAGTTCAGGTAAGTGTACTTTGGCGGGAGTAAAACACCCTCAGATGATTGATATTTCCCCCTCTCTCTGCATCTCAGTATGGTCTCTTGGAGAAGGAGCTCCAGAAGGGTCAGAAAAACCCGACGACTCCCAAAGATCCACTTTATTCGTCGAGAAACCCCAGAGTGGCACAGTGAGTGTGGGTAAGTGCTTAGGAGCAGAATCCGAAGCCACTGCCAGAGACACAGAGGCTGAGGCAGAGCTGGGAATGGTACCTGCAGATCCTGTGACACTCAGGTTCTGCCCTCAGCTGCAAGCACTGCCTCTGGTTTAGCTGGATGTGAACTCCTCTCTGAAGGCAAAAGGACTGTGTGGAGAGAAGCAAAACCCAAGTGTTTAATTCAAGACAAGCTCAAAATCTAATAATTTACTGAGCTTAATGGTAAGAGGTGTAATTTCTGGAGAAGAAAGCTGGTTATTGTGACACTGTTGTCTGTACTGTTACTGATATATCAGGAAGATCTTATGCAGGGTATCAGCAATCATAAGAAGTTTAGTACAGGCTACTTAATATGTCTATTATCTCCTAGGATACCCAGAGATGTGGTCAGAAGTCAAGATTTCTTTTATTGAGTTTCTGAGTAGAAAAGAGAATTTGGGGAAAATTTATTTGAAAAAAAAATACAAGGAGGTAGTTGTATTTTCCTCCAGATGAATGTTAGGATGGAAGCTCAGCAGGGGCAGTGCAGTGGTCTTCTGAAATATCAGAACCTTTGCTGTTCCCAATTCACTGTTGAGAGATGACTCTTTCCTCTCACTTCTCAGCTTAAAGAATTAATGATAGAAGTGCATGAAGAGCTCTGGCCTTTCTTTTCCAGACTGGAGTTTATCCATGCCTGGCAGACCTGGGACACCTGTGCTGCTTTTGAGCAAGCAAAGTCAAATATTAAGAACAATTCACCCATGAAAACTTGGAGTTTTGCTCCAAATTTATCCTACTTCTCAGTGCCTCAAGCTCTACACTGACACAGACAGAAAGCTTCCAGACCCAAAATCATTAACCTCTGTATCACTGCAGTACTTTCATAGTCTGTGTGACTCCATCTGACTCTTAATGCTGTGGTAGAACACACAGAGACTGAATGGAGCAGGAGTGAAAGAAACTTGTAGAAACATAACTGACCAACCACATGTTCCTCAACAGCTGCGTTATGCTTTTCTCTTTTTGAAAGGTGGGAACATTACATTTATAGCCAAAGTAGAAGCCAAAGACCTTCTCCGGAAGCCAAATGTTAAGTGGTTTAAAGGAAAATGGATGGATCTGGCCAGTAAAGCGGGGAAGCACCTGCAGCTGAAGGAGTCCTTCGAGCGTCACACTAAGGTGTGTCTTTACTGTTCCTTCTTTTGGGGGCAAAGCTCCAAAGAGAGCTTAAAGAGCAGTTTAAGACAACAGGTAGAAACTCAAGAGCAGTGGAGTCTAACCCTGGCTTCCCCACACAGATTTCAGTGGTGATCTCTGTCCCTCTGCAGAAGCAGAATTTTCTGCTCTCCCAGTGCAGGACAAGTAATGGTGGGGAAATCGAAATTTTTGCAATGCCATTTTTGAGTTCCAGTTTCTTTTCAGAGCCCATTATTTGAGTTATTCCTTGTTTCTGGTGCGTGTCTGAAAGACTCATGTTCTAACTTCTGCTTTGTGCAAGTGTATTCTCCACATTAATGAACAGCTATGCTTGATTTTTAGATTCACACATTTGAGATGCAGATCATCAAAGCTAAGGAAAACTATGCAGGGAACTATCGCTGTGAAGTATCTTATAAGGACAAATTTGATAGCTGCTCTTTTGACCTTGAAGTCACTGGTAAGGTTCCACTTGTGTCTGTAAAGATTTATAAGGATTTCTTTCTCATTTTTGCTTTCTTTTTTTTCTAATTTGAAATGACACTTCATTTTGTTCAGACCCTTTAAATGAAGTAAGGCTTAAATTGAACATTTTTAGCATGGAGCACAGAAAACTTTCTTGTGTCTGTAATTTATTGTCTAAATGAACACTGGGATAGATACCATGTAAGACATTTATCCAAAAATTAGAAAAGCTGGCAGGTAAAACTAGTACTGAATTCAAATCAGGCTCTGGCACACAAGACCCGGGGCTGTGTGTGTGTGCTCAGAGGTCAGCAGGGCGGGGGCCAGCCTGGCTCCATCCATTCCCTGGCTGTGGATCAGAACCATTAAATCTGGTTCAGGCTGTCCCAAAGGGATAATTCACACCAGGGGGATTCCCCCTGGCCCCAAGAACCAGTGTGAGTCTGTAGCTGTGGAGGAAACTCTCTCTGTCTCTCCCCTCTGATGCTGAGTGAACTGAGAGAGCACAAGATGCCAGCAGAGGAAAAAGCACAGCAAGTGAGAAGACAAAAAGGCCAGAGCCTGTGAATAAGGCAGGAAGGGGAATGGAGAGAAACATCAGAGAAACAGATCTTCTATGCAGAACTGCAGAAAGTACTTTAGAGAAATGGTACACTTAGCACTGAGCATCTTTGCAGATATCAGAACGTAATGCCAAAGGGGAAGCACAAAGCTAGTCACTTAGCAGGACACTAAAAAATTTCATGTTCAAAATTACACTGATTATATAAATTACATGACCTTCAAATTATGTTTTTAATTCCTGTATTACTGTTATTTCATAGAATCTTCCCAAGCCGCTCCATCCATTGACATCAGATCTGCTTTCAAAAGAAGGTAACTTCCCTGATCCTATCAAGCTGCTCAGTAATGGATACTGGTAGCATGCCCAGAATTTGTGTCAGAAAATTGTGTCAAGTACTTTATAAAACAGTTTTTGTAAATATAGATTAAAGAAGTGGAATTTCAGGTAACTGGTGGTGGGTAGAATTAAATAGTTACAGCACATAGACAGTACATATGATATTAAATACCTCTATTGTGAAATTACAAGTGTCATTATTTAAGGGAAGATTGAATATTCAAGGCAATTAAATGTGTTTCTTCTGAGGTTTTTTTAAAAAGTATTTTCATTTACTAAAATATTCTGCTGCATGTTTCCTGAAAGCTGTCAGCCACAATAGGAAAGTTCCGGGTGCCAATCCTGCACTGATTAAAAGCAGAGAGAAAATTCACATTGATTTCAAGAAGACAGGATCTGGCTTTGTTATCTTACAGTAAATAGTAAATACCATCAGTAAGGAAAAACAACAAATAGCATATTACAGAGAACGTAGGATAAAGCATTGTGTCTTAAGGTTTGTTACCTTTCTGATAAAGTAGCAGTTATAATCAGTATAGGTGTCATCTTTTTGTGATGAGAGATATAAAAATATATAGAATGGCAATATTTTACAAACAGATAATGAATAGAGTTTGTTAATCTAGAAGTAAAGCTGTGATTCAATGATAACTGCTTTTATTTAGAGGGCTTTAATTTAGAGACAATCAAAAGATATCACATTCAAGGTGCGTTTCCTTCTCTACCACATTTTAAAAAATGCAATAACTATGCTGCCCAAGCAGATGAAGATATCTCAGTATTTTCTGATTTTCTAAGTAATATCTTGCATGTAAAATCTCGATTAAACTTTGGCATCATTTCAGTTAAGATGTGCACTACTTTGCCCTTTTTACAAATATTTAGGGCATTTCTTTTGTCTGTACATGCTCTATGATAAGGAAATTCTGTTAAAGATCACATTATAGAAAGAAATGCACCTTCATAGGACTGTGACTCTATCTAAAAAAATGGACAGTGTACTGTTTTATTCTTCTTTATAACTGCTTTCTCCCTTCATTTAGAGCAAAGTTAAATCTTTAAGGTTAAGTACTTTTCAATCAGTATTTGACAGAGCCATGCATTGTTAAAAGCACCGCCCAGCAATGCAAATCTTTGTTTTGTATTTGTAGCAAGAGATCAGCACAAGCCCTTTGTTTTTATACTCATCCACCATGGAAATGAAAAACAAAGCTGGTTGTGCTGAGTAGTTCACATTTGTTTGTGTTACTGAAATATAACACAAACCTCAGCAAATTTATGTACTCAGTTACAAAAATTTGCCATTAAAGTATAAGAAGAAGCAATACAAACCTTTGTGTTATTTTTCACAAGTGCCTACAGAAACATAACCCATGTGAAAAAGCATACAAGTTTGTGTTGATTTTATACAATTATTTGTGTGTCTGGACAGTGTTGAGTGTATGAGAAGTGCAGAGTGTTTGCACTTTGTGTTGTCTAGGTCTTCCTGTATTAAACAAAGATTTGATCTTTTTCTGTCAATAACAGTGGTGAAGGACAAGAGGATGCAGGAGAACTTGACTTTAGTGGTCTCCTGAAACGTAGGTGAGAACCAAGTGATGCAGTGAGCAGGTGTGGATTGCAAACCATTAGGTTCACACACAGAAACAGTCAGGTGTAGCATTAACAACTCCTTAAGAAATTTCTGACCTTTCAATTTTTTTTAATGTTTCTAACTATTATTATTCTCATTGTGTAATATACAAATGTTCAGTTAATTTTACCTCTACGTGTGCAGAAAAGAAGCCTCAGATTTGAGTGCCCTGGGAAAAAAAGTGAGCGCCAGCCTAAAGAGGCCAATAACATTTAGTTCACTTGCTATTTCTTTTGTGTTTGCATGAAAGGCAGAGCCGGGGGGAATTTCCTACACAGGGATGAGCAGTTCAGAAAATTGAGTCTGGTGCAAAAGTAAAAAAACATCCTGATTTGAAAAAATCATGTATCATGTTTTCAAGTCATAGATATTGGTATAATTCTTTGTAGCTTTTTTATTTTAATATGTACACAAAAATGCTCAATCATGTTTTATTTGATTCAAATGTTTTGATGGAGAAAAACTTGGGTGCATGTTTCTCTGGTTTGCCTTGAAAATCTGGTGTTATGATAGTTTTTTCTCTAGTTATTTCAGATCTTAAACTCAGTTTAGTCTTTTACCAGATTAAGACAAGATAGTTAATTCATCATCTTTTAAAATCAAGCAGAGAAATTCTAAATGCCATGAAAATCAATGGCAACTGATCACAGAGAACTAAAAAAGGAACTACATCCTTTATCTCATCTACCACTTACTCTGAAAGAGGAAAATCTGCAGTATTAATTACATTAAAATGTCACAATGGGCTCATTGGCTATGAGGGTGAGGATAGCATTTTAGCAACTAAAGCACACAGGAAAAGCTGATGCTAGCAGTAGCCAAAGAATTACCAATTCCAGTCCACCAGGTCTTTGGTTTTTCAATCTTCTCATCCCTAATTAGGATCTGCAGTTTGTCTTTTCATCCTACTAATACAACTTTCTGTGCCAGTTCTCATGACCACCTGCATGGTGTTTCACAATCCACATGAGAGATGCATGTAAGAGGTCTTGGTGTTTTTGTGGAAATATAAATGTGGTTTGAGAGACATTATCACTTTACTAACAATTAATTCTTAAGATTTGTAAGATAAATACTGTACAGCCATATAAACATAGTATACCTATTGTGTGGTTAATGGATAAAGCAAATATTTCGTTTTTAGACACCATTATTTGACTTTGGTCAAATTGGTTCACCTTGCTTCAGGCCTTGAAATGCAACCTCATATTTCTGAGCTTAATTGAATAAAATTGTTAATTAAGCCACAGTGTGGATATTAATATCCATGTGTGTGGATATTAACATCCATTATTACGAAGACAAATCATTTCAATTTCATTTCATTTCAATTCAAAATTGAATTGAATTCAACTGAATTCATTTCAATTTCAAATTTCAATTTTTACAACAGACAATGTTGGAGGTGCATTCTTTCTCCTTTTTTTTTATGGTTGTATGACCAAGGAAAGACCTAGAACTTTTCACTTTTGGTTCATACTACTTGAAACATGTTTTTTTTTTTTTTAAAAAAAAAGCCCTAAATGCATAGAATCAATATACTGTCTATTTTCTAATTATTTGCTGGTTGGCAGGCAGATGTATCAAGTCTTATCTCAGTAAGGCACTCCGTGACTGGATACGCTTTGTCAATGCAATGGATCAGTAGCAGCACAAAATTCCAAGAGGCACAAGATGTAAAAACCACTCAAATATTTGGGTCCTTGTTTTGTTTTGTTTTTTAAAAACTATGTATTGCAACAAAATGCACATTTTTAGGGAAGAGATCTGAAAGTGATTTGATGGTGAGATCAGTCTGCTTAGGAAATACCATGCTCTGCTTGGCCTTTGGTCTCAGTTCAACCTACTGAGGTCTCAGAATAAAGTTGTCTTGCTCTAAGCATCAAAATTCGTTCTCCAGTTACGCAAGAGGAAAACGAGCCTGAAATTGATTCTTTCAGTCTGGTTGAATATCAGGATCCTCATTCTCAGCCTTGACTTGGGCAGACACTGCCTGGTGAGCAGCCAGTCCTGGGAGAGGACAGTGCTGCCCCAGGGGGAATCTCAGCTTTTACAAGTGTTTGCAAGCTGATCTCAAGCTGTCCCCATGCAGAAGGAATCTCACTGAAATGGCAGCATTGGCTGTACAGTCACCCTCTGGAAAGCATGAGCACGGATAAAAGGAACAAAACTTAAAATTACATACCTGAGATTGTCTAATTTACGTTGCTCTCTCAGAATTATTGTATTTGAAAGACTACTCAGGGAGAACCTCTATTCCTTTTTAAAATAACAGACATATTATGAAAATTAATAAACCTCATGGACTAAACAGTAAGGTGTTTCCATGGTTCCTCATCCAACCGTGCAGAGATTCTCAGGGATCTTTAGTGTTATTTCTGTATATGTCAAGGAAAATCCTCTCTTAGACTCCATAAAGCTCAGCTCTAACAGTGTCTCACTGCAAAGTTTGGTATTTATTTCTCAAAAGTTTATTTTGTCACTCTGTTCTCAAAAGTATTGATTTTGTTAGACAAGCTAGATCAAATCAGAATGATCCTGGTCTGATCTGAATGATTTACAGGAAAAAAAAATTCAGATTTCTTCTTCAATTCCAGTATTACTCTATCAGTTCACTTTTTTGAGCTGAATTGTCCATCTGAAAAATTATCATTTTGTTTAGGATGCTTCCATTGTTCTATCATTTAACAGATGCCATTGTGAAAATAATTATACTTCTTTTTATTGGTTGTCTTAGCCTGGAGTTGCAGATAATAAATACGGTATTGAGACTTCTGTGTAAAGGTGATTCCTCACACAGGCCTCTGAAAACCTTTCCTGCTCTTAAGACTGAGATACACATGGAAGTGAGCAGATCCATCCTTCAAGTCCAAGCTGGTGTGGAAATCTCCAGTTCCTATTGATATGACAACTTTAAGTAATGCTGAGAAGCACTGGTGTAACTATAAACAGATACAGATTCCCCTGTATTTCAATGTCCTGTCCTTGTTCACCCCCAGCAGCAGTTACAGGGACTCAGGGTTTGAAAACATTTTTTAATAATTTTGAAACGTACAGATTAGATTCAGTGGTGCCATCATAAATTGTGATCGATTCCACTCAAGCTACAGCAGATAAAACTGATTTAAGTGGGATTAGCCTGTATTCTATTACATTTTCAAACTGGTTGTTTTTTTTTTTTTGGAGCAATATAAAAATTCTCATAACTGATTGTATCAGAAAAGGCCAAATAAAAACTTGCATACAAATTCTGCCTTGAAGAAATGTGAAGTAAGGTGTGAATGTCATTCTGAGCTATTCCACTCATACTGAGCAAAATAAAAAAAATATGATGGCAGCCTTCAAATTTTGGTCAAAACATTTCTAGCCTTACCATAGATTCAGCTTCACCTGTTTTTAATGGTGTGATAAAGCCTTACTAACTCTCCTCCCATAATTTTATTTTGCCAACGTCAGGGAGGTTAAACAACAAGAGGAAGAGCCTGAGGTGGACGTGTGGGACCTGCTGAAGAAGGCGAATCCCAGCGAGTATGAGAAGATTGCTTTCCAGTACGGCATCACCGACCTGAGAGGGATGTTAAAGCGGCTCAAGAGGATGCGCAGGGAAGTGAAGAAGAGTGCAGGTATGGGTGTGGCAGGATATTCCTATGCTCGTCAGTCACACGCAACCATTCACCTTAAAAACCCAAAAATGCTTCACTTCCACACAAGGGAACTTTCACATGACAACTCATTCCTGCAAGGAGTTAATCAGAAGGCAGCTTTGGTCCATGGTGGAAATGCAAGCACCTTATCCAACTCAGTGCTTACCTAAAGCATC
>VZRO01001305.1:25805-50361 GCA_013397915.1 Daphoenositta chrysoptera
GGGAGGAGGCAACACCACCCACCTGGTTTCAACAGCTCATGTAGATGGTAATAGAATACACTGCAACCCAGGACACAGATTAAACAGTTGTTCCATCTGCAACAAAGTCCTCCAGGTGTGTGAAAAGGTGTTACCTGATCAAACAATACAGAAATTAGACCTTGTGTTACCATCAATATCTTCTGCTCTAAACAGAGGTCACTCCAAACACATTAAGTGTTTGCTCTTCATAATTTCGTTTTGCACTTAATGTCCATTTCTCAGAAATCTGAGCTGTACTACAGACCCTCCATCCTGCACTGGATGAGGACATTCAGGCCTGTCTTTCCCCATCTACCTTACTGAGTATTATGAGAGTTGTAATTACATACAGAAATATAAATATGTTCTTCTATGTATAAATATATATGTGTGTGTGCCTATATAAAATTTACGTATATGCTACAGAATATGTTTGGACACACATATAAATACAATACACTGTCCATTATATCATTGTGGCATCTGCTTGCTCCTGGACAACATTTCAGAACTGGGTGCAGTATTTACATTTGCTGTGTCACTGGTTTCCTGGAGACACCTCTTTTATGTAGGTGAAGTCCTCCATAAATCCAGCTGTAATCCAGCTGTCTGATATACCCTCTCTCCTTGTCCATTACCTCATATCATAGCATATATCATGTTACTACACATTAATTTTTATTTGTGTATTTCATTTGATGCATCTACCCAGTCCTATTTGGAATTCAGTCACACTGCAAAGTCTTGAAGACATACCAGCTTAAACTTGGTCAGGATAATGAGATCTGCACAGCTTTGTGCTTATTCTAATGTTTCTAGATTATTCCATGCAGACTAGTGTAAGACTATCTTGGGATACTGTGCATGTATTCTGACAGCTTTGATGGTATTTACGCAATGCCATTTCAGCATTCATATTCTTGTTTTCTGATCTCATGTTGAAACAACACTTGACTTCCACAACAGCTTTTGCCAAAGGCCTCGATCCTGCATACCAGGTGGACAAAGGAGGTAAAGTAAGATTCATGGTGGAGCTAGCAGATCCAACAGTGGAACTCAAGTGGTATAAAAATGGCCAAGAAATACGACCAAGTGCAAAGTAAGTGCTCTTAGCATCTGTAGGCACTAAAATGGGTACACATGTACTCTCTTCACAAGTGTGTTGCACAGATCTCTCTCTTTGCTCAGGTTGCACCAATTTTATTTCAGAATATCATTAGATGTGAAAAGCATGCAAATGATGCTATATTGCTCAGGACCCAGGGAAGTCCACTGTAGGCTAAATATAATATAGATTGTCTCCTTTGTCTCAAGACAGAAGTATTGGAGATACTAAAAAAAAGGTGGCATGATTTCCTACTCAGTAGTTTTTGAAAAATCAGGAAGCACTGCGAGTAAATAAATCACTTGTCCTTCGTCCTGTGTCTGGAGATGGACACAATCTTTCTACAGTAATTGTGTACCAAGAGCAGAGATGTTGACATCACACACTTACCCACCTGGCTCATAAACCACCCAAGAAAAGGGGTGTGAGGTTTGTCTCATCTTCCACTACTCAGTTAACTTTAACACTCTGAAGTCAACAACCTGCACCCTCAGTCATGGGCAACAGGTCTACTGTACAGAAGCTTCTCCTTCTGTACCACCTGCATATTGGTTTCTTCTCTGGCTTTTCCTAGAAGTGGTCTTTCAGGTGCTGTACATGTAGAGCAATGCCTGGAAGTTGAGCCCAGTCCTTTTTGTGGGCACAACCAGCTCTTATAACTTGGTGCAGAAAACCCCATTCCACAGTCAGACACAGCTGGGAAGGATGTACATAAAAATGTAATGCTCCTCAAATGTTTCTCAGCAGTACAAGATCCTAGCCTCTTTTTCCTCTGACACGGTGAGAAAAAAAAAAAGTAATTAACAAAAGCCTTCTTACAGAAATGAGGCAAATTTCCTTCTCTCTGTTGCTGCAGAAACCAATGAAGGATTTTGGTTAATATTCATGATTGACAAAAAAAAACCCAGTTCAGAGCTGTTTTGCAGGCAGCTCTGTGGATTGCTCTCCAGCAGGAGGGGCTGGATTAGGTGCTCCAGTGCCTTTCTACCAGGCTGCTGAAGCAGCTGTCAGATGCTAACGAGCTTTGGTCATTACAAACCTGGAGCAGATCTAAACTGGTGACATTAAGGTGAAAGGCTCCATATCCCATTACCAAAACCCCATATCCCGTTACTGGTATCTTGTGCCATCTGGCCTACCAATAATATTAACTTCTTAACTTTGGCTATTATTATACTTCACAAAAATGTTGGAATGAGTGATGGTGTCCTCTTACTGGTTATTTTCAGCTTTACTCATCTAGAGTTTCAGACTCCATTTTATTTGCCATCATTCCACTCCAGCTTCTTTTTCTTTCTTTCCTTTTTTTTTAATTTCTTTTTTTCGTATCACCCAGCCCTGGGATCTTGGAACAAGCCAGAAGCAGCTTATTGTCACTCTACACCACAGCTCTTTTTGCTAGAAGTCTGACAGCTTTGTTGAAACTTGAAAATTGCTTCCAAGGACAATTTTTCTAGTGTTGTGTGAACCCCAGAATTTTTGCCTCTAAAAATCCCTAAAGCATTTTCTACATAAAGCAAAAGGGGTCCAGAAGTTTTGCTAATGTGTCTTTGCTGTTCAAACAGATACATTTTTGAGCACAAAGGTAACCAGCGAATTTTATTCATCAATAACTGTACGATGACAGACGATGCTCGCTATTACGTAACAGCTGGTGATGAGAAATGCTCCACAGAACTGTTTGTGAGAGGTAACTATGTCAGCCTGATGCTGTTTCACCTGCCCTAAATTTATATCTGGCTTCTTTGGCTGCAACAGAAATTAACAGGGAGGACCTGGTTCGGTATATTTTTGAATTTGTATTAGCAGCTGCTAGGTTCACTCAGTATTTCTGTGATCCCTGGCCATTTTTCCCCCTCATCCTGTATTTAGCAGCTTAGTGAAAACCCTGAAATGGGGATATAGTTGATTTGATACTGTGTGCTGGGATCTAGTGGTGCTGTGGCGCCCTTCATAATTTTGAGCCATTTTGGAGGCTTTTATGTCAAAGCACTGACTTCCCCTAACACCACACTTGGTACCTGAAGACTCTGATATTGTCCAAGTGCCCTCAGATCAGGCTCTCTAGAAGTCAGTTTTCATTCCATTTGCATTGATTTAAGGGAAGACTCTATCAAAAGTTATGAATGGGTGGCCATATCTTCACTCTGTTTGCCCCCACAGTGTTGATTACCCCCACATGCACAACAAACCAAACAGAAAAGCAAAGCTTATAGTGAGAGAAAAAAAATCATCAAATATTTGGAAAATACTTTTAGAATGGTGGAGCCCATTGCCCCTAAAAACAGCATAGATCAACTCTTGTACAGTCTTTTGCTAATACATAAACTTGAGTTACGACATCAGGAATGGATTAAACAAATAAGATCACCACAATATGCCATCAAGTCATCTTATAATATGGGTATATATCTCATAATGGGCAGTAGGACCTGATGAAAACACAGTTTTATAAGAGGGATTTGTGGGAAGCAAGAGGGGAATGTCAGCTTCTCATGTCAAGCTGCCTGGGCAAAACTGTCAATAAAATGGGATGCAAAGCAGGTGTTAATATGAAGAAAAGTTATTTTTCTTTTATTGAGCAAACTTCCTACTAGCATCCTAATGAGAAACCACTTTTCTGATTTGAGGCAGAAAAGGCTGCACTGATACTCATATTAGAATTTTAAAGCAATATTTCCTTCTACAGCATGATTTAGAAAATCTCTTCCACTTAGTTTTCCCTCTGAGATTGTAAATCTGTAAAATTTTCTTCCCACAGATCCTCCGATTTTGGTGACCAAAGGCCTGGAGGATACCAGCACCTATGTTGGTGAACGAGTAGAACTGAGCTGTGAAGTGTCAGAGGATGATGCAAATGTGAAATGGTAAGCCACCCTTTGAGCAGCTCCCTTGAGAATAAAACCCAGAGGCTTTTAAACGTGGGAAAAAATGTGGGCAGCTTTTCTTGCACCAGTAAAGCTGAAAATTGTTCAGCAAATCTCAACAAAACTCTATTCAAAAATGTAGCAACAGCAAAAATACCCTTATGCATTCATGGATGAGTTTGTTTAATCTTCCTAGTGCCTTATAGTCTTGTAAAGTCTTCTCTGGGAGCTTCAGTCTATGGAAGTCTTATTTGCACAGGATTTCCTTTGGAAAAATAAAAATTCTTTGTTTTCCATTAGGTTTAGAAATGGCGTAGAACTCACCAACGATCCTAAATCTCGGTATCGAATTAAGGTTGAGGGTAAAAAACACACTTTGATCATAGAGGAAGCTGCCAAAAATGACACTGCAACTTACTCAGTAATGACAACTGGAGGGCAGTCAGAAGCCAAGCTTGCAGTTGACTGTGAGTATCATCCACCTTGCTCTCAAATTCATACGTCACAGTGTGCTGGCATACAGAAATAAACACGTTTCTTGACTTTCCTGGAGGTTTAAAAGGAGACTTAACTTCCATACCAATTTTTTAGCCGTGAATCTCCAGAACAGTGGCTTCCCTTTAGACACAGTTTCCAGCAGCAGGCCACAAACTCATTCTGCTTGATAACTTCCTGTCACTCCATTAAGATGGAAAACAAAGCAATCCATACAAAGATACAATAGTCAACAAAGTGAATTTTCAAGGGAAGCATCTGCTTTTCTTCAATCCTTTCAGGTTTTCACAGGAAAGCCAAACCTAGGCACAAGCACGTGACTCTGTAGCCCACTCAGCTTTGTTTGTGCAGTATCTCTTTAAAATGCTTGTGTTTTTAAACAAAATGTACCTGGTCCATCCTCTGAAGTATCTTGCATTAAGCATAAATGTACACTTTTATTTGTAATACTCATGCTGCTCTTGACTGTTTTGTACAAATTGGCACCCTGACCAATTAATGGCGTTTTATTACCAAGCTGGAAATTATCCCCCATGGTTACTGAGCTCCACCAACTTTCTTTAATGTATCTGCTTCTGTTTTCCTAAGTGAGACCACTGAAGATATCACTTGCACTAGAAGACCAAACTGTGAGGCTTGGACAGGAAATCCACTTGAAGTGTGAGATATCTGAGAATGTGGAAGGGAAATGGTACAAAAATGGGCAGCTGATTGAAGCTAGTGACCGTGTAAAGCTGTATCACAAAGGAAGGTAAGGCTGTTGTGTATTGACTTGGCTTCTGATGGAATTACACTGTGGTGATCTTCCAAAAGTGGGTTACTTCACTAAAAATTATCTGCTAATCAAGCCTAACTTCTGTCCTTCAAGATGTACTTATTTTTCACATTTTAAAAGCCATGTCTCCTTGCTCCCTTTAATCTTGTGTATTTTGGCTGTGGAGGGCAATAATCAAACCCTTGATCTACCTGACTTCTAGCTATTGATTTTTCTTGACAGTGCTGTTGCTCTTAGTATGGAATATTAAGCAGAAAAATAAAATTATTGTTAGAGAGTATTGAAATTATACAGATTTTAAATGCCTCTTTCTCTCATAACTCCTGTTTGTATCAACTCACAAAGATGGTCCAGCAAAAGTGAGAATATTCCCACAATGGGATCACCTACAGATTTTTTCTTGAACAACCAAATTGCAATTGAATGGCAGCAGCATAGAATCCCCGTGTCAAAGAGATTACACTCCTGTCTTTTCCTTGTTCTGTGTTCAAACAAACAGTATTAGAATTGGTTACATTATTTGGTGGTTGTCTCAATAATATTTTGTACAAAGCACACAGTATTTAATTGTCTAAAATATCACTAAGCAACAAGCAAAGGATTTTTAGTCAGTAATTTTACACACTTGCACAGATCTCATAAATTTTCACAGATTTTTCCTTATAGCTTCAAGCAGTCTTAAAAAATAATTTGCATTGATTTCTTTTTCTTTTTTTTTCAGAATCCACAGGTTTGTTATACCAGTTTCTGCTGTTGATGATGAGGGTGAATACATGTTTGTGCCAGATGCCTACAACATTAATATTCCATGCAAAGTACATATTGTGGGTAAGTATACTGCACAGTGACCTGTGTAAAACATCTTTCTGTGACCTTTGGAAATTAAGAGCAGTGTGAAATACCCCTGATTACAACCACTTTGTATCCTCTGAGCAGGCATCCACCAGGGAAAGCAGACCTGCAGCTTTGGCAAAGTGCAGTTGAGCTGCTCAGAGTCCTTTGCCTGTGCTCAGGATCTGCTCACAGTTTATGTGCTGGGGGGAGCTCCTGGGGGAGGCTGAGTTCCTAAACCTAAACCACTGCTAAGAGTTTGTGTAAAACAGCTGCTGCTATCCACTTCTCAAATATACGCTGCTATCTTTGAAGAACTGGCTTGCTAAGATTGCAAAGTGTGATTTAGTTTGATAAAAAGAGTAGTAGAGCAAGTACATATTTACCTATTCACTAAAAACATTAAATGCACTCTAGAGGGAAAATTGTTCTGCCCTGCTTTGAGTCATTCAGCAAAGCAGAAGGCTTGTTAATGATCCCAGTCCTTCAAACAAAAATAAAACAGGGCATTGACTCTTTCTACAGCAATACCTCAGCAGCTTCTAGCTGCAGCCAGAAACTTGGAAGTTGACAGGAGAGCAATATAAATGACCAAAGTTTTAGAAAACATATTCTTTGATTGAAGCCGAAAGAAGTGGGATATCTGTGTTAGAAAAAGTATTGGTGAGATTTAGGGAGAAGGAAAAGGGAAGTGGTACTAGAGGGGAATGACCCTTGTTTTATTTCTAATATGTTAAAAAAAGTTGCAAGAGGACATTCATCAGTTGTTCTCCATACACACAGAGTACAACAGAAGTGATCATTTTATTTTCACAAAAGGATTGGGGTTAATAAGCTTTTAAACTCTAAGAACAATGAAGGCCAAAGCATGGTTAAAGGTCCCATAAAAAAGCCTGCAATTGAAATTTTCAAGAGCCACTTAGAGGAAATCTCACTCAGAAGTGACCTGAATATACATAATTCTGCCTCAGGAAAACAGTTTTGGATTTTTTCAATGTGGTCTTATTATTCCAAAATGTGCCATGATTTCCTTTTCATCAGACAACTATTTTCTTAAATAGATTTTTCTTCACAAGTTTTCATCTAAACAAAACTCAGTTGCTTAAAAATATCAAGAAAATGAAACAAAGATCATGTTTCTGTGTGTTGCAGACCTGTGCCAGGTCACTGAACTCTCAGAGCAGCAGCTCCATGGCAAACTTGGACAATCTCTCTCCTTTTTCAGATCCTCCTAAACTTCACTTGGATGGTCTTGGGGAAAATAACACAGTGACAGTAGTGGCAGGAAACAAACTACGACTTGAGATCCCCATCACTGGTGAACCAACTCCAAAAGTCTTCTGGAGTAGAGGGGACAAGGTACATTGTCATTGCACATGTTTCTTTAGCTTAAAAAGGATCCTTTTCCTTTAAAAAATAATCTTTAGCCTTTTGAAGACACTTATTTTAATGGCAGAAAATAAGGGGGAGATGCCCTCTATCCAAAAATGCTCCTTGCTCAAAAAAGAAGGGTATAATGGATAAATATTATTTAGTTTCTTTTGGGTCTTTTTAAGGAAAGCCTGAAATTAATAAGGCAAAAAAGATGGGTTTGCTATAAAAAAATAGTAGAGGAGAAGGATACATGGGATGCAGAAGAAAACTGGTGAAAATTTACCAAATGGCTGCTTCTTCTACACATTCGATGGCCAGAATGGCCACCAGATTTTGGCAGGAAGCCATGATATGGTCTGGTTTTGGAAAATGAATGATAAATTCTGATGGAGTTCAAGTCTCAAATGAAACAATAGGTTGGGCAAATGGGGTCTTGCAGCTGGTGTCTTAATGAAAAAATTTTGCTTAGATCAATCCCTGGCTGTGTAAATACCAAAAAAGTTG
The DNA here is from genome assembly GCA_013397915.1 of Daphoenositta chrysoptera. Classification (NCBI taxonomy): domain Eukaryota; kingdom Metazoa; phylum Chordata; class Aves; order Passeriformes; genus Daphoenositta; species Daphoenositta chrysoptera. The sequence goes on from VZRO01001305.1 coordinate 33,778, forward strand.
CTTTTCACATTTAAATTTTCATTGTGCAGTGTAGAAGCTGGGACATGTTACTACTACTGCATTCATCAGACCTATCTGCTCAAATCTGTGGCCACTATTTTTCAAATATTAATTGTAGTGTCACCACTGTGGTCCTGTCCAAACAGGGAATTGTTCTAGAAGAGCTCCCACTCCAAAATATGTGACAGCATTTGAAATCTGTGAGGAAAAACTACTGACCATTACAATCACTCTGATCTTTAAAGTGAATGACTTAAATTTTGATCTGAGTTTTGGAAGAATTCCCTATTCTCTTTCCATCAAATTAATTATATGTGGCATTGACAAAAGTGTGTTCTTATTCACAGGACAATCCTAGTGCCTCATCCTATTTGAAGCAATGGCTCAACTGAGTGTTAAACAATTACTGTGTTCTACTTATTTTAGTTATTTTGTCATTTTTGTCATCATTAGGTGACTAAAGTTCTGAGTTTTAGTGTGGGTTTTCTTACCTTGCTTTAATGTTTTTGTTGAAGTGACCTGTACTATTTTGAATTTAGATTTTTTGAGTATTTTGATTCTCAAATCCAGAAAATATGACTTTTCCCTCTGCTCACTGTGGTTCCTAGATGGTCACAGACAGTGGAAGAATACGGGCAGAAACATACCCAGACAGCAGCTGCCTGGTCATTGATGCAGCTGAGAGGGACGATTCGGGTGCTTTCAGGATAACTTTAAAGAATGAGGCTGGAGAGGACACAGCTCTAATCAACATTAAAGTGGTTGGTAAGTCATGTGAAACAGTGCCCACGAGCGATGTCTTTTATCACTGTTGGAGATTCTCAGGAAACTCCCATTTGTCCCCATTTCCAGGCGTGGAATTGGGATGCAAGGGTACTAAGGCTCGGTGTTACTCAAGGAGTAGAAGCTTGGCATGGGATTTAAGTGGGAGTTAATTATCACTGCTGCCAGGGGCCAAACTTCTCTGGTTGCCTCAGGCTGCCCTTATCAGTCCTGGTTCTCCCCTCTCCCTGTGCCTGTGGGCTCTGTGTTAGGATATGCCCTCGAGTGCCTCTCAAGTGTCTTGACCATGCTGAAGACCTTGGCATCCATCCATTCCTAACCACCAGCCAGGATCCACTAACTTTCTTTTTCTCTCTCTCTCTCCTCATTAGGAATTCCTGTTGTGCCTCAAAAACTATCCAGATTTTTTTCTTATTTGACATTTTAAATTTCAAACTATGCAAAAAGAAGAAAGATTTTATTTTTCAAATAATATTTATTTTGTTTACAACAGATGTCCCTGATCCTCCTCAGGCACCAAATGTGACTGAGGTGGGTGAAGACTGGTGTATTATGACCTGGGAACCTCCAGCAAATGATGGTGGATCACCTATTTTAGGTATGTACTTTACTTTTTTTTTTTTCTTCTTTTTTTTTTTGGTGACTTTCTAATATAGACAAAAGAAGCGAACCCCAAATAGTGGACACAACAGGATCAGAGTTTAGCTCAGGCTCTGGAGATTTCCACTGAGAGCATCCAATTGCTAGAATATTCTACCTACTCTTTGACTTTATCAGATACCTGTTTTTCTAATGCTTTGAGATTTGTCATTTTGTATGTTGCCACAGTATCAGTCCCCCTACTTGAAAGACAACCTCTTATAAAACCAAACTTTGAACTCTTATTAGCCTGTTTGAATGCGAGAAAGAATTTCAGAAACAATTTACTAAGTAAATTGTAATATCTTTTAATACACAGAACCAAGAGGAAAGTCAGAGGGGCCCAGAGGTCAGTAGAACCAGGCCCTTTTCACCCCAAACTAAACACAGCAATCTTCTAAGTCCAAAAAAAGCTCGTATATGGCCACGAAAGCAAAATAGGTGACTATATAATAGCTTGCAATGTGGAAAATTATCCCTAAGACACTCTGAAGCTAGAAGGGGATATTGAGGTGTATCCAGAAAAAAAATGTCATTGTGCAGTCAAAAACCAGACCTTTTATTACTGACCTTTATGACATCACTTATTATAATAAAATCTTTTCTGGTCAAAAGGATATTTCATTGAGAGGAAAAAGAAACAAAGCTCCAGGTGGATGAGGCTGAATTTTGAACTGTGTAAGGAAACAACTTTTGAGCCAAAGAAAATGATTGAAGGTGTTGCTTACGAGGTCCGTGTGTTTGCTGTCAATGCCATCGGCATGTCCAAGCCAAGTATGCCTTCCAAGTCCTTTGTTCCTTTGGGTAAGTAGCCAAGAGCACAGAGGTACGTATGCATTTAGAAAATAACCATTAATACTTTATTATAGTCATCTAATTATATCATTTTTCTATTAGTGTGAGAGCTAGAATGCTTTGTCATTCACATAGTGGCAGGCTGATTGAGTGGCCTTCTCATACAAAGAAACAGAATTTCAAACTATTGTGACAACCAGGAGTTCCTGTAAAAGAAAGGTGTCTTGTTCTGTAGATCAGCAAAGGTTCCCACCTTGCCCAGCAGCACCCCCAGAATGCAGAGGAGGAAGGAGGTGGCTGTTATAGCTCCAGCATGCTCCCTTCTTGCAGAAAATACCTGCTGTGGTAGAATTCTGTGCTCCCAACTTCTCTGCTCTGCCCTCCCCAGCTGTTTGTCCTTCTCTCTCCTCAGCACGAGGAATTTATCTCTGGGTCAGGCTGTGAGCAGATATGGGATGAGGTAGCTGCTTCTCCTAGTGTGGTCCTAGTTTGGAAAGATGTGCCAGGGATGATTGGAAATCATGCTGGTAGGCAGGATATAGCCTGTGATACTAAACTAGAGGAATACTAGAGACCACAAATGCAAACCTTTAATTTTAACACAATTTTCTGCCTTCTCCCTGCTTGCTTCAGCTGTTACCAGCCCGCCAACTATGCTGGCAGTGGACAGCGTGACCGACACCTCGGTGACAATGAAGTGGAGGCCACCAGACCAGATTGGGGCAGCGGGGCTGGACGGCTACGTGGTGGAGTACTGCTTTGAAGGAAGTAAGTGAGAACGCCCGCGGTACCTGACTCACAGTGAAAGTGGGTGAGACTTTCTCCATTTTTTCTCTACAGGTATCAGGTGCTCTGGCTGTCAGGCAGAGACTAATCAGGCAGAAAACCTCAAGCAGCAGGGTTTTGGGCAGGCTTCCTTTGGTTTGTATTCCAGATGCCATCCACTGACTGTCATTCAACATATCTTGCACTTGATTTGAAATCCAAATCAAAAGCCATATAATCTGTTGTAGTGTACCAAGTACCATGTTAATAACTATATAATTTTAGATGCTAAGTGAGAGTCAGGGCAGTAAAGACTTCATTGATGGATGAAGGTGTAGGAAACAATGAATGGCTACAAGTGTGGCCCAAAATATGTTCAGGTTGGCTGGGTTTTAGGGACAGGACGTCCTCAGTGTGGTAATCCCTGTTGACTTATTACTACTTCAGGTGCCAGCTACCAACACTGAGAACAGCCTCTCCAATAGTTGCTGTAGAAGTCATCTAGGCATGCAAAGTCCATGTCTAGATATTTAATTTCTCCAAAATTTCAGTGCAGTTATGGGGATGTTTAATGATGTCCATGTAAGACAAAAATGTTTAAGACCTGAAGGAGGAAGATTAAAATGTAAGAGACTGAATAAGCTTTTGAGAGTAAAATAAGAAGGAAAAGGGAAATATAAATTATATTTTACAACTAAGAGTCCTTGGTGATCAAGCAGCAGAAACTTAGTATTTTCTAGCAGATTTTCTTCTGAACTGGCATCAAATGAAGCCTATTTTCAAAAAGTAAAATCCACCAGCACCTGGGTAAGTATCAAATAGCCTGGAGTGGTATGTGCAATACCCATCCTCTTTGGACCAACAGCATCAACTGCAGCAATGTTGTGGATGAGGATGAAGGGGACACAGTTATCTTCAGCTCCACTGCTGTTGCTCTTAACTGTGCTGTAAATCAAGCAATGGGTCAAACACCTTTTTCCATGAAGGCATTTATTTCAAGGAAAGCTTTTCATTAACACAGTCCCTAGCCTGGAGACAAAAGGTGGAGGACAGAACCTGTCATTCATGCTGTCACATGTTTCAGATTCAGACAATCCAGGAAAACTTTAGGTCATAACTGTGGTCAGGTGCCACGGGATCAGAGTACACTCAGCTCTCTCTCAGGCGAGTGGGAGAGGGTGTGAAGAACCACCACTGGCTTTTCTCAGGAGCACTCAGCATCCTGTAGTATTGAGATGAATGTCTTTAAGGAGCAGGACTGCAAGAAGCTCAGAGACCTGGAGAAGAGTACCTGAAGGCAGACACAGCTGGAATGGTAGGAAGGGTTTTCCTTGTCTGTTGGGAGGGAGCTGCGGGAACAGCTCAGAACGAGTAAGCAGTGCAGTCTTCCATCAAGACACAGTGTTCTTGTATTGTTTCCACTGCACAGGCCAGATGTAAAGGGGACTGTCAACGTGAGGGCTTCAGTGTATGCTGTTATTATGCTTTGTTTAGCATTGGTAGAATGGCAGGGAAAAGTTAAAAGTGCTTGACATTACAGTACGTGATATCCAATATAAGAGAGGAGTGATAAGAGAGGGTGAGAAATATAGATACGTTAACTCAAAGTATGGCTTTGAAAAGGAATCTTCCAAATCTGTCTTTAAAGGGCTGCTAGACAGAAGAACATTGTATACCTGTTGAATGGAACAAATTCTTTACTTTTTCTTCCAGATAGGTTTTAAACACATGAAGACACAACAAAATGGCAGCCAAGTCTGTCATTTTATTGTTACCCACCTCAGTTAAAATACAATGGGTACAATGTATTTTACATAGTTTTGAGTGTTTATGTATATCTATATATGCCTCCTATATATGCATATACATCTATATATACACAATTGACATTATGTATATATGTAATGAAAATGCTTAGGAAGAAGCAAGATAAGTAGAAAATACCAATTTTAAATGGCCAATTTTAAAATACGAATTTTAAAAGTCATGTTATTGGATTATTCATCTTTTTTCTCTCTGTTCAGCTCTTTATTTCCTTTTTTGCAATATCTTAGTGCCTCTTTTTCTCAGCTCTTTCAGTGCCTGTTTTGCCTCAAACTAATTTTTTCTGTAATGTTTAATAACTCTTTTTAATTTCAAGATACTTTTTATGACTGTCTCTATTCATTCTGCTGCTTTTTTCTCTTAGTTATCTGTTTGTAAACTCATCTGTCTTTACATTCTCCATTTTTTCATTGTTGTCACTGAAGTAGTTTTAAAGAGGCCTTTTTAGAGTCTCCCTTAACATAGCTATCATTAGGAGAAATCACAAGCTGAAAATACGAAGACAAAAAATATATATAAAGATAATTTAGAAGAATAATGTATAGTAAACATTGGTTTGGCTTTGCAAAATTGGTATTTCTCTCTAGTCTGAACGTCATAACTTGATCAATGTGGTGGATTCTTGGGCTCCTTAACTACGTACCACTTTTGACAGCTCTCTGTGCAAGTTACTGAATTGGAGTCTCATCATAAGTATCCTGATCCAGCATTGCACAGTGTGAATAACACGAATATAGAATATATATATATATATATACAGAGAGAGAGAGAGAGAACTCCCTAGGCCTAGTTTACAACATCCAAATTTGGGCCTCTTGCTGTGGGGATGTGGAGCAGACCGAATCCTGTTGACACTGGAGAAGTCAGTCACTAGTAAAGTGTGCTGCTGACTGGTTCTTTTGTGGCATTTTGAGGGCAGCCTGGGGAGCATGGCCTGAGTGTTCCCCAGGATAATATCCATGATAATATGTTTATCTGCTTGTAGAGGCTGTTGTACCTGCAGATGATCTGTTTTCAGAGCTAGTAAACAAGCACATTGCAGAGTTTCTGTTGGCTGAGATCTTTCCCACTGTACTCATCCAGGACCATGCACAGATACTAGAAGAGTACTTTTATTATCCCAAAAATAGCCAGCTCCAGGATTACAGGAAATCCAGGGCAGTGATAACTTTGTCCAGGAAATAAAGCCTTAGGGTTTACATCATATCTGTCATCATCCATGGGTTTGGTCTTCTTTAATCTTCTATGTTACCTTTAGCTAAATGTGTTCTCTTCCTCTGTTTCTTCCAAGTTTTTTTCCAAGACCTCCTTTTTTCTGTCTCTTACTCAGAATTTATCTCTGAATTTCTTATCTCTGCTATGATGTGTTTTCTTCTCCTTCTACACTTTCTCTCATCATCATTTCGTTTCATTTCTCTCTTCCAAGTGTTCCTTTTGTCTCTTTCTTTTCATATTTCTGGGGCTATGCTCAAGCCCAAAAAACTCATACAACCTTATATCCTCCTCTTCTTTCATCCTTTAGCTTTCCTGTGGGCATCACACATAACTCTTCTGTGATCTAGATGCCCTCTTTCCATCTCTTTTCTCCCTGTAGTCTCCCTAAATATGGGTTCTCTAAATCTGTAAAGCCCAGCATCTATCTTTGCATACTTACTAACAGGAATTGCTAACCACTGACAAAATGCTCCATCTGTGTGAAAGTGGGTGTCTCTGATTAATTTTAAAGATGGATTCTCTCAAGGTATATCGACAGATCTGTCTGAGGAATTGGGGGAGCCACCTTTTAACCTGGAAGGTACAGTATTCCACAAAGGATATAAGTCTTCTTTAATGAAAGGAAAAACTCTCTTCATAAAAGTAAAGATAAATTCCTGACAGTGAATTCTAAGGGCAACAGTCTAGGGAATTTTCTGTAGTATAGGTGTAAGGGGAGGGGGAAGTTCTTGGGAAGACTGATTGAAATCCTTTTCTGCTAGAAGCTTGAAGGAAAACTTAATTCCTAAAAGCAAGACACTCAGTTATGAGAATGTACCACAGCACTACACTCTAGGTCTGCAGGGCTCTCCAGTTTGTAACAGTTCTCTTGTCTTCTGTGCCCATTTTATAGTGCTGTCTTTACATGATGTGGGAAGTACCAATCCTGACTTGCTAGTTCATAAATCCGTCTGCAGTGCCCAGGTGCCAGCAGGGTTAGGGCAGTCTGTGCTGGGAGGACAGGGTGGATAACAAAGCATGGTTTGTAATTGAAGCTGTTCTGAAAGACTTCACTGCTATGATCACTCTATGAATTTCGTGCGACCGCCTGGGGCTAGGATTAAAAATCTGAGAATGCTGTAATTATGTGAATAATTCTGACACAGCCTTCCTTTTTTAAAGGCATGAGGAGAGATGGCATTTCATTGCAATGTGTAAATATTCCGTGTTTCTCCTATTTCTCAGTTATACTTTCAAGGGTACTCTGCACTGGTTGAAATTAATTGCAAAACCCATTTCTCTCCAAGGAAGCTGTTAAAGCAACAATGAGTGTTTTTGGAAATATGTTCTTTGTGCCCCTTGTTTCATTCCAGCTGACTTAAAAAAATCTAACCAGTTTTCTCTCTGGTACACTTAAATTATAGACATATTCTAATAGCATTTGTATCATTATATACAGATATATAAATATATGAATATACAAACATGTAATCAGCAAAAACCCCTCAGGGTTTGAAATATTCTTCCTACGTATGAAAGTGAATCTACATTGTGTTACAGCACAATTAGAAAAACAAAATAGAATTATTCATTAGAATCTAACGCATCTATTACTGTTCTGTAATTTTCCTCATCCATGCTGTGAATGTATTTATAATTGGCTGTTCTTTGGATTTGTCCTCCTTCCCTCGTTTCCCTAAACCAGCTGATGAATGGATTGTGGCTAACCCAGAGCTGACAGACAAAACGAAGTTTACCATCAATGGCCTTCCAACTGGCTCGAAAATCCTTGTGAGAGTAAAAGCTGTGAATGCTGCTGGTGAAAGTGAGCCCAAATACCACCCACAGCCTATTTTAGTCAAGGAAGTGATAGGTAAGATCCTCCTGCCTACACTTAGCCACAAATACACTCTGTTTCCATAGTGCTGCCTACTTTTTTAAGGCTAATACTTGTAATTGGTAACTGATTATATGGCCTTACAAAGCCATTGTGTGGTGGCAAGAAATATAGAAACCATCTTTAGAAAATGTCATAATTTTTCTTTTTATTTGGTTCATTTCCCCCCCTTTATTTTTCAGTTTTTCAGGGCTTTTTTTCCACAGAACTTGAAGTTGATGGTGCTTTTTTTAAGTTGCACTAAGCTTCCCACCTATTCCTACCATCATAGCATTTGGTGTTATAAAGGTGATGGTGTCCTGAATGTAATGCTATGGGACCAAGAAATTTAGGACACTTCACTGATGAGTCACTTTTGGGAATTGTAGACTACATTGTGGTCTTTTTATATTGAAGCACAACAGTGCTGCCTCAGTTAGAAAAGAAAATAAGTGCTTAACCAAGCTTTTGTTTTGTCCAGAACCTCCAAAGATTCGTCTACCAAGGCACTTAAAACAAACCTATACTCGAAGAGTTGGAGAAACTGTGAATCTTGTTATTCCTTTCCAGGTAAGAACTAAAAATACTGACAGAAAAGTTCTCTTTGTTTTGTTTTTTTTCCCCCTTTTTTTTGGATACTGCTGCTTTTTAACTCATTTCTCTGTAACTTTGGCCAGCAAGCTAACTTAAGCAGATGTGGAAGCACTCTGAAGTACAGAGGCACTTGAAAGTTTTCGGTTTGACGTGTCAAACAAATGATGTTCAGCCAAGTAATGAATTGGGTAACTCCCTCAGACAGACTGACTAGGACAATTTCTAAATGCACAGCATGTTTTCCCACAGCATTGTGTNGCAGACTGATTGGTCATCTATCATCCAAAGGACACTTACAAATCTTCACAGGAGACATTGCATGTGAGATAATTGCTAGCACAATGCAAAGGGGTCACAGTGGAAGCAGTTAAATATGTTTATCAAGAGTAGCATTTAATAATTTCTGTGTCATGAGAGAGGAAAAGTAAGGGGAAGAGTGGACAGACTGCAACTGTTAAATCCTTGAGATCACAACTGTAATATGACAATTTCTAAATGCATGTTTTCCCACAGCATTGTGTTGACTCTTGTTCCTATACTGTTTACAACAGCAACTGTGTCTCTTCTTGCAGGGTCCTTCTTCTGAATACAAGAATTATGGCAGAATTCATTTCTATTTCATGTCTGCACATTTAAAGATACTGTGTGGGCATAACACAGCTTCTCAGAGGCTGTTAAAAGCTTCATAAAAGCTTGATCAGCAATACGCTGCAATATACATTTCTCTTGAGAAATTAAAAGAATAGTCAATGGTATTCTCTAAGATAAGGTGTTCAAAATGGTGTGAGATTACCCTTTTCAGACAGCATCAGCAAACTGTTTGCCAGTGGAAGGCAAATCCCACAGCAAAGCAGGTGAAATTCACTCTACTTTAAGTACCTATATGGGCATTTAGACTCACAAATAATGGCACACTAAAGATATCAATCCAGCCTTCCTAACAGCTATTACAACTTCCTTTGCAATGAAAAAAGAGAGTTAAAGATCCCTGGAGGTTGAATCTATTACTTTCTTCTTTCACTAGCAGTGTAGAGAATGTAAGCATTTCCAGAGGGTGAAATACTTTGTTCTATATTTTCTGTGGATTATTTTTTCTCCCTTTTCTTTCAGAAAACTGGAAATTATTTGTCAGATTTAGCCAGAAAATAATTGTCCAATATAGCCAGAATTTGCAAATATTTTCAGTCTCCTGGGTAAAAAGAAAAGGAAAGGAAGTTATGTTTTATGTGAATTGGCATGATTGCATCTCTAAATGCTGTATAATTTTAAAAAGAATTCTGTTCCTCTCAGGACAGCTTTTATTTCCTGTTTGGGAAAAATGGGAAGGACACCTGTTTTCCTATCTTTCCTTTTCCCTACAAAAAAAAATCGTTTACAAATTCTTTGCTGTTTCCTTACAGGGAAAACCAAGAGCAAAAGTTTCGTGGCAGAAGAACGGCTCTCCGATCGACAAGAACGAGATCAACATCCGCAACACGGAGAGCGACACCATCATCTTCATCCGAAAGGCAGAGCGGGGCCACTCCGGGGAGTACGACATGACAGTGGAGGTGGAGAACCTGGTGGACAAAGCCACGATAGATATCCAGATTGTTGGTATGTGTGGAGAAACGGAGATAAATCCAGCCCTTCCACGGCTACGGGAAAACGGGAATCCCAAGGATCTTCTGTCTTGACAGTGATAACTCTCCATGTACCATTACCTGGCTGTAGATTTGTGATGTCTAAGGAAAGCTCCATACACAGCAGCATTGTTGGAATGTGTTGGTCTCCTTTTTTCACTGTTAAGCCCCTCATGTTCTTGTCTAACCAGGATGCAAGATTTTTCCTGTTTCCATAGACAGAAATGGTTGCAAATTCATAGTAAGCTTGTCACAAATACAGTGTGGAAGAAATCCTAAAGGACAGGAAGGTAGGAAAGACAGACAAGAAAACACATTTACTTTTTGGTTTTGCAATCTATTTCTTTACATTATAGGCAAAATTGGCAGCACAACTTTAACTATTAAATTTATTTTAATTCTGACATGCCTTCACTTTGGGAAGTTTTATTTTGCAACCACATCTTTCTTTTGACATTGTTTTCTTGTAAGAAGGAGACAGAGATCAAACTAATTGGAAGATGTGTGTGGGAAAGAGATATGGAAAGCAAACAGTAGAATATGTCAGCTGTCATGTTTTTGTTACAGATCGCCCAGGCCCGCCAGAGGTTGTAACTATTGAGGATGTCTGGGGAGAGAATGTAAATTTATCATGGAAACCACCAAAAGATGATGGCAATGCTGCCATTACAGGGTACACTATTCAAAAAGCAGATAAGAAGAGTATGGTAAGTAAAAAGGAGATGTTTAAAAGCTGGATGGGAATTCTCCCTTTTAGAAACAAAAAAGGATTAAACGCTTAAAATTATGTATGTGGACAAAGCACTGATTTATCAGCATTCAAAACATCTCTAAAGGCATCTCTAAAAACTCTAAAAATCTCCTGTTCACTATAACTAAAGCCTAGAAATGGAAATATTTTCAAATTATGCCAAAGTGGAGGACTAAGAAAGAAAAGGATAGGTGGATTTGAGAGAAGTAATTCTGCATTTTTCCTTTGCCTCAGTAGAAAAAATGAAACCCCAAAAATATTAATTCTGAATTCAGTAGGCTGCTACTAGAACAAAAGTGTACCATTGCTGCTGTTTTCAAACCTGCAATGTCACATTATGTGAGTCACTGCCACTCCTTAGTACCCATGGCAAAACAGTACATACATCACTCCTACACTGCTCTGAGATTTGCAGATGAAAAACGCAATACAGAAATGTTTATTATTTTTATTAAACTAACAAAAATTTTACACATCCTTAAAAGACAGTAGTTGGATTCTTAGGTTTAACATTTACTGCAAATTTGAACACTGGAAATCTAGGCCAATATTTTGGGAGTTGCCTTATCCAAGTGAATCTTTTGCTGTCCCCTTCCCCCCCCCGCATTAATATGCTGGTCTTTCATGGTCTGATTAATTCATTCTTCCCTTCCCGTGCCACTATTTCCCTTTCCATCCTTCTTTTTTTTTTTCCTTCTCTCTCTCCTCTCTTGAGACTGTAAGAATATAATGTCTCTGGTACAGTGACCAGAACAACGGCCCCTCTAAATTACTGTGAGAAAGAGAAAGTAACAACAGCAGTATCCAGGGTCCAGTGTGACATGGATCATTCAGGCCACTTTCCTCACAGTATCTGTGGTGGTGCATTTTGCAATTCTGGCACAGCTGGTCTCCTACAAAAAACTGTTTTCCCAAAGGAACTCCAGCTCTTAAAGTTGACCAAATTTTAATGCAAACTGTGGTACAGGGAACTCAGCAGAAGTTCATCTTTAGAAAAGCAAGAAAACTATGTAGGGCAGAGTAAAGAAAAGCAAAAACATTGCTGTGGTCATATTGCACTTTATATTAATAACATTTTTAGCATTAACCTCTTTCATCTCAGATTGTTTTTAGGTATTTTGCAATAGGATGGGATTCACATGTCTTGTTACTGCTGTAAGACTAAGGCACTAAAACCCACTTGCCCATCTCGCCCTTTAGATATCAGAGGACCACCAGCACAGAACTACATTTCTCATGCACACATGAAATGTGTTCACAGGCTGAGTGCCTGTGATAGAGGGGGCAGATGAGTGCAGTGGCCTCTTGTGAGTGCATAACACTGCAGAACAGCACATGCTATTGCCTTCCCCACAGGAATGCAGTTTTCTTATCTGCAACTGTACTTCCTCTGTCAGCAGCGTGGATTAGGAATGAGGGAGCCTGCCTTGCTCGCACAACACAACCTTTGTAATGCTGGATTTCCTGAAATGAACCCTTCCAGCTGCCAGTGTAACAATTCAGTAGGGTTCCCTTTCCATTCGGCCCTCACTGCTCAGCAGTGAACTCTGCAGGGTGTCCCTTACCGCTCGCTTCACTGATTATTGTAAGCTATATTCTCTTCAAAGAAGAACCCGCTCCCAGGAGCTTGGTGGTTCTTGCAGTGAATGTCTGGGAGGCTGAGGGTGCTGGGGGAGCTCACCCTGTGTGTCCTGCCTTGCAGGAGTGGTTCACGGTGATCGAGCACTACCACCGCACCAGCGCCACCATCAACGAGCTGATCATAGGCAACGAGTACTACTTCAGGGTCTTTGCCGAAAACATGTGCGGCCTCAGCGAGGATGCAACCATGACCAAAGAGAGTGCTCTGATTGCAAAGGATGGTTAGTCAATTATCCATGCCTTGCCAAAGGGGGAGGGGTGCTCAGAGGCTGGAAGGTGACAAGAGGTAAAGGCCGTATCTCTAAAGCGTTGAGACGCACTCCCAGCACCAACAACAGCCAGGATATTTCCTGTTCAGACTTCACGGTTTGTCCACATAGTTCGTAGTCATTGTTTTTAGTCAGAAGTGGGACATTTCTCCCATGCTCTGACATTTTCCATGGTCTTGGATCTCAGACTCACGTCAGCACTGGCAGATGAGTTGACAAGAGCTGGAAGAGGAGTAAAGCAGCTGTTCTGGTAGAAGCAGTGGGTCACTGCCCTCCACTGGAGACTTGGCATCAGCTGTGCAGGCACGCTCTCCATTTCAGGCAGGATCCAACAGAAAGGCATAACCCTTGCTTCACATCTCTTAAGGGTGGGGCTGGACAAATTCTGATTCTGCAGTCAAAAATCCTGACATCTCAGAAGATGTCAGTTTGAAGTGGCGCTGTAAACTTAAAAACACCCAAAACTCTCCTATGGAAAGGAAATTCTAAAAACAAATAGTTTACAGGAAGAAAATCAAAGCAGTTTGTCTGAAAGGAAGGAATACATGACTGCCATGATGCAGAGGACAGAAAAACTGTACAACCTATGTAGCCAGGCTGAAAGACTGAAGGTCCTCTCTTTTAGCAATGGAGTCATGAACAAAAGGATGGCTATAGGAATTCTTTTTCAGCCCTTCTTACTTGCCCTTCTCATGAGAGCAAGTATCGGGCCCAAACTGCACTGAAGTCAGCTTGAGAGCTTGGATGAGCTTTCAGTGAAGCAAAGCTGTTTAGTGATACCTGTGCACAGGAATAAATGTCCGTGTGTCCATTTTAAATGCCAGCTGAATGTGTGGCTGAAGAGGATTTATTGGTGGTAATCTCCATTGCAGAGTAGGCATAAACTAGCAGTGAGAAAATACATTCTATTACCATGTTTTCCTTGTTCAGAAACCGCATCCATTCAGGTATCTGTACTGCCAGTGCACCATTTGAAGCAGAAAGAAAAAATGGATTTTCAGATACAGAGACAGTCTGTAATCAGAACAAACTGTGAAAAATGATTGGCAGCAGAGTGAACAAGGCTTGCCAAAGACAGGCATCCTGCAGTACACAGGCCATGATCCATCCTGCTCTATAGCATGCAGGGCATGCAGGCACAGACATGGAATAAACATGTATTGTTTTGTGTACCACCTGCACAGGAAACAAAGAGAAGCTCTCAGACATCAGTGCCACAGCATGACCAAGGGCTGTAGTCACTGTGCAGACCCACCTCCAGCCTCCCCTGCAAGTGCAAATACTGGAGTCACGTTGGGACATAAAGCAGTGCAAGTCAGAACTGACTCTCTGCAGCCATTTAATACCCTTGGGTATTTAGCCACCTGCCAACCAGCGCTCTTTATATAAATGTTTTATTTTCATTTCACAGGTAAAGTCTACAAAAACCCAGTTTATGACGACTTTGACTTCAGCGAGCGGCCGCTGTTCACTCAGCCCCTGGTGAACACGTTTGCTGTCGCTGGTTACAATGCCACCCTGAACTGCAGCGTCCGGGGCAACCCCAAGGTACAGCACAGCTCTGGCAGCACCACTTCAAACACCAGAGTTTATCCTGACAATCAAAATTAAATGCCACTTTTACCAGTTAACTCACGAGCCAGGCTAAAGGCAAACAGACTGGTGTGGGTTCTGAAGGATACAAAGAGAAAGGACCTGCTTACCTGTGCTATAGGCACTGTAGTAGTTAATGCACAGGTAACTCAGTGGAGGAGCAGAACTTCAGGAAAAAGGCTGGGCTTTATTGGGACCCTCACTGAGCTGTACAGTTAATGTATCAGGAAAAGCTGTTACTAAAATAAGGCCATAATTATTCAATAAAAAATAAAAAATTCAATAATTCTTCTCTAAGTAAGCACATTGCAGGAATGCTCAGGGAGCCACGTTGTTTCTTAGACCCACTGCATGGTATGTTTTGTGGTTTCTTTTGAATTGTGTCTTTCTGAGATCTTTTTTCTGTTGTGAGAAACTGAACTGGCCTAGGAAAATGAGAAGTCCGGAGTGCTGTTCACTCTTCACCTTCATAGTTTTTGACTGTGCAAATTACTGTGGAAAAATATGCTTTTCTTATTGACTTAGAGTAATTGGATGTCAAAAGCTAATGATCAGATGTTTGCTATCATTACACAGTCGTTGTACTGATAACAGGCTTGTACTTATGACTTTAATTAGGTGATAAGAGCTGCACTGAAAAAAAGAAGTGCTAAGAAACAGATGCATGATGCAGCTAATGCTTATCTTTGAGTTAAGATTTATAGGTTTTTTTCTATCACTACTTCATCTATTTTCTATCCTTTTTGGATTACTCAGCCTTAATTGAACACCACAAAAAAAGGGATAAAATCCTTCAGTTCACAGGTTTGTGCATTTGGGCTTTCTTTTGGTTTTCCTGTTTGTGTTTGTTTGTTGTTTTTTCTTACCACAGCCCAAAATAACCTGGATGAAAAACAAAGTGCTCATAATGAACGACCCGAGGTACCGAATGTTCAGCAACCAGGGGGTGTGTACCTTGGAGATCCGCAAGCCCAGCCCCTACGATGGAGGCACTTACACCTGCAGAGCAGTCAATGAACTGGGAGAGGCAGAGGTGGACTGCAAACTGGAAGTAAGAGGTAAGGGCTTTAAAACATTGCAAACATCCTCTGTGCCCGAGCACCGTCCACCGTCCTGGAGTGGAAAGGAGGCAAGGCTAATGCAAAAAAGAGGGAGTTTTCAGCTTTCCTGGATTAAGTCAATAACTCTGTTAGGACAAAATAATATGGATTGCTTTCTTTTGTTTTGTCTTCATTAATGGATAAGTTTTATGAATTTCGGGTAGTTTAGAATTAATTGGGATACCATGAATGGCAACAGGACTTGGACTGGCCTGCTAATTAATAATCTCAGGGCCATAATTCTCAAAAAATTGCTTCCTAGGAAAAGATAGATTCATATTTAGCTGGACTAATTCCCACCAAAGGCTTAGTTTCAGCTGTGGAATAAACTAAGTATTTATCAAAAAAATAATCTGAGGTTATAAGTAAGGAAAGCTGCCTAAAGCCAGCTGATAGGAAGTGTCTAACTAAGGAATTTAGAGGGAATTTGGGTCATATCAATATGGTTCTAATTATAGTACTTCCATCATGCTAGTCTATAATGAAAACCACATTTAAAATTTTTATGGATTGTATTGTGTTTATTTTGTATGTCAGTTTCCATTTTCTGTATTTTTTGATGTATCTCGTCCCACAGATCAAATTTGCCAGCAAGAAGACATTTCAATAAATGTTTGGTCTATGTTATGTTACACTTAACTAATGTAATGAAAATATGCATAATGTATTTCTTAGTTTTTATTTTTTATTTTTAAGATACTGTCTTTAAAAGGTGATGTCCTCATCCTGGAAGTAAGGTTGCTTTCCTTAATCACAAGCAAACTTCCTATTCCACAGCCTAACAGAAGACCTCTGCACCTGAGAAGCTTGCTTTGTCTATTTTTTTTTATACTGAAAAGCCAAGTTAGGTTGCTCAGTGGACACAGCAGCTGAAGCTTAGCAAACCAGGATAGGCTCAGGGTTTGCTCTCGGCAAATATAGCAAATTACTCTTAAACATCCAGAGTATAAAGACATCATTACATCTTACTTCTCTCTTCTATTGACTTAGATGTTGATTTATCATCCTCTTAAGTTTCCCAGCCTGTTTGTTCATTTAGGAGGGCTCCCCAGATGACTGCTCCTCATGCTGACCCAGAGCAGAGACCTGTGGATTTCTGACGCACTGGAAAAGAATTGCAGTGTGTGTGTGTGTGTGT
>VZRO01001311.1:7135-49543 GCA_013397915.1 Daphoenositta chrysoptera
AAAAAACCAAAAAAAACCCAACAAAAAACACCAAAAATACTCAAGCAAGCAACCAAAGCTTGGCTGGGGGAAAAAAAAAAAGTGAGATGTATTTTTCTCTTCTGATATAAAAACCCTAACCAACCAATCAAGCAAGAAACCAACCAATTTGGGATTTGTCTGGGTTAGTTCCCACTACTGAGAACACCCCATATTCTTTATTAACTGCTAGATTTCACCTATGTGCAGGAAAAGGGCCCCATTATACTGTTTGTGTGTTATTTTTTCATCATCCCAGTTCTCGCCTGCATCATTCTCCCATTTCACAGAGTACTACAGAGAGAAATAACTCCTTCTACATGTTTAAATAGTAAAAACCCAACATCTAAACAAAAGCTGTGACACAGGAAAGTCATTGATATTCCTGGCATTTGCTTTTCATTCAGATGCATCTGCCTACTAAAAGAGTTGTCAGACAACTCACTGGTTTCAGAAATCTCTGTCTAAATCATCTCTGGCATTTCCCACTAAACTTTTCAGTAGGAGTTTGAAATACATCACCCTGTTATTTAATCCTGACTCTCCAAAGAATTTACTTATTAGCATTTGAAAGAATGTATTACCTTTAAAGAAACCTTTACAGCCACAGTTCTGAAAATGCATAACACATCTTCCTTGGAACATTTAGTTCTGTCACAAAGATGAGCAGATATCCTGTATTTCACTGAGGAAGTTACAGTCCTTCCCTCAGTATTTCCAGACATTGGAAGTAATAAGGATGGATAATGACAGTTACCTTTCTTGCAGTGCTACAGATTTTCTTCAATTTGAACAAATTCTTTTGGTCCCCTTTTCTAGTTTCTCTGCACTGGAACTAGAAGGGATGGGAAGAACTTTTCTCTGTACAGACCTACTCATTATAAGGATGAATGAAGCTGAAATTGAAATCCGAGTTTCTCAAAATGTACCAGACATAAAAGAAATATATTTTTGAATATCTGGAAATGAGAAAATCATGGGCTGGAAATCAATTTTGTGTTAAATAAGAGTTGGACTGTCCTAATAAATAGAAGTAAAATAAAGCCAGGAATAGAACACATTGCATGTTTTGTCAAAAACAGAAAACCTTCTAGGCTGTATTAAAACTCTTATTAAGACTGTCAAAAGCTTTTTGGAGTAACAAAATAAGGCATCATGACAATTCCCATTCCAGTTTCTTCAGATGCCATAAGTAATATAAAAGCAGACAGTATTTAAATGTGTGGATTTAATTTTTTAGAACATTCACATTAGAAGTCTTATGATCTCTATAAATACATATTTTCTATCGATATCTTCCTTTTTGCCACAAACCCTAAAGTAATGAAAAAAAATGCTTGTCTTTTTCCATTGTAATGTAACCCCCTACTTTAAACATTGACACAATCACAGCTACTGTGTTTACTACCAACAAAACTGAAAATGCCCAAAGCTTATCAGATAGTGATTTATCCACAACTCAGAAATATATCTAGACTTTTATGTTTCAAAGCCACTCCAGAAGACTGGAGCTGAAAGAAACCAAAGGTTCCCAAGTGACCAAAATATAGCAGTACTTCCTCTTATACAATAACACTAGAAAGCAAAAACACACAAGCAAAAGACTCTTTCAAAATAATTTTCTTTCTGTATTAGCAATAATAAAACCATTTGCTGCCTATACAATGCCTTTTCCTATTAATTGAGCCTTTGGGTGACATTCTGACAATATTGGTGTCCAGAAGGTAGAAATTATTCCAGGCTCTGGCTCCCAATGCAGACCCCACAGCAGCATTTCAGCTTCCTACCAGGGCAAACTGCAGATGTACAGCTTCTTTTTATTTTTTTTTTCTTATGATCGTGCTTTTCAGATAAGAAAATCAGGCACAGAAGAAGAAATTATGTAAAAACAGTAAATAATTAACCAAAAAAACATAAGTTTATAGTGGAGCTGAGAAAAAATTTTACCAGATCTTTTCTTGCTTTAAAAAAGCAGTTTCCTAAAAGTACAACTGAAATGCTAAATTGAAATACAAGAATATTATTCGGTTTTTTTTTCACAATTTCATATAAAAATAAAAACTAATTCAATGAGAGTTTGTTTCAAATAGTTCTTTTAAAATATTTGTGGGTTTTTAAAAGAGAAGCAAACCCAAGATTGTGTCTTTTCCATTTACAGGACTTTATTTGTTACTTATTTTTTATAAGCTGTATATAAATGACTATCCAGTAAAGTAGTTATGACCACTGAAAAGCAGTTACAAATGCACAAGCTGAACGTCAGGTGACTAGTTCAGGTAGTGCTTACAGGCCACCAAAGAGGGAGAACTTTCCTTCATAAGAAACAGAGCTGTTGCAAAATTGTCATAATCCCAACACTGGCAATATTCTTGAGAAGGGTCTCTACAAATAGTAGGGAGAAATAAGGAAGAGTAAAGAAGAAATTTTTAAAATTTGAACTGTGTAAAATGTAACTGGGGCAATGGTGGGAAACCTTTGTTCTTGTGTGCAAACAACACCAGATATTTTCTATTCCTAATGTTCTCTGTAAAGGTGACGATCTGAAGGGGTTTTTTATGTGCTCTCAGAAAATGTGATTAAAATTAACATTAGGTAAGATGTTACAACTAAAATGTGTCTTGAAATCAGGAGGGGGCAGGAGGAATTTCTGTGAGAAGAATATACTGAAGATTTTTAGTTTAGTAAGCTTCACCTTAAGTGATTATCTTTGTCTCCTTAGACTGTTCCACTTCCAGAGATGNTGCAGTTTGCTTGGTATTATATTATATATATATATATATACACATTAATTTTTAAAACTTTTGAAGAGGAGTATTTGCCAAACTGTTTAACATAAATAGATTTATGCTGTGTAAAAGCAGTGCTGGCATGTTTATGTGAACAACTCCCCATTACCTCTTTTTCTCTTTCCCACAGAGGGTCCTGGTTTTTTAAGTGATAATCTTGTTTATACCCAGGATAAATAAGCAGTATAAATTTGGCATATAGTAAGCTGCATTTGTAAATGCACAGACCAGGCTGTTTCACTTATCCCTGGTTCCTCCAGTGGTAATGACAAAATATTTCAGAGTAGCATCTTCTTATATATATCCAAGAAGGAATGTATGGGACAAAATTTGTTTCCACGGGGAAGCAGGACAGTTGCATGGCACTAGATCACTAAATATTGGCTCTTTTACTGCTTTGCTTTCTCTGTAGCCCAAAACAGTATGTGGTATTTATTAATTAACCTGGCAGAAAAGTGCATATTTGCCACAGAGAATGACTTACCCTGGTAACAAAAAAAAGTTCCCATTGATGATAAATATTGCCCAAACTCTTAAAAAAACAAACAACAACAAAAAAAAATCAAAACAAGACCGTATATTTTCTTTTGTCCCATGACTGTGTAGAAATTGAATCGGGGTCATAACCTCAGTTTATGAAGAAAAGGCTTCACTTGCAGAGGCTGATCCTAAATGGAAATGGTTTAATTTGAGGGATGTAGCACAGTGTTGGGTATTATTGGGATTGATTGTCTCTGTATATATCAATAACCTTGATTTGAGAAAATGTGGTGAACTATAATGAAATCTAAAATGGAAGAAGACAATCGATATGAAAGGGAGAAAACAAAACATATATATAAATAAACAAAATACATTGAAGAAAGCAGAAGCATGGACAGCTGTATCCTTTATATGAGCATTATATAACCTCATTAAATATTTTGAATATGCTTTGTTATAAACAATGGTAGGATTTTGGTGTTTCTTGTGGCAGAGATGTCTTTTTATTTGCACTAGAACATGGAAGTCAAAAGCAAAATAAAACTTTCTGGACTGGCTTGTTGGATTCCAATAATATTCCCTTATTTCACTGTAATTTGATATAAATGTCAGGAGGGGCAATTACACTGTTATTGCAGTCCCCATTTCATTTCTCCAGCAAAGCCTGTTATTTATTTACCACCTCCTCATTGGGTTGTTTTCAGCCCCACATCCCTAGTTAAATATAACCCTTTCTGCTTTTGGTGACTCTTAGGACATTTCATAGCATCAGTGAGGCATCTGTGACTCCTTCAGAGTTAAAAATGGACATTTCTGACAAAAGAAGAAAACAACAAGTGATACATATTCAAAGTACTAATGCTTTCTGTCAGATAGTATGGGGCTACCTCCAATTGCCATCTAAAGGTTGCTGGAAAATACTAAAGAGAATTTTGTCTATCAAGATTTTCTGGGCAAGAGCATTCAATACAGAACACTGTGTGAAGAAAACTTCACTGTGCTATTTTTTGAGTAGTACAAATTGTTTACAAAATCTAAGTTTTAATTACCTTTGAGATTTACAGTACTGATTTGGCAGATCTCTCCCTGTTTTCATCACAGCAGGAGAAGGTGAAACAGCCTAATAAAGACAGGTAAGCATAATTGTTCATTACATGTTACACCTTCTAGAGGGGATTTCACTTGCTGCTGAAGGGCTGAGACAAGCTTACACTACAAGAAAATCTTAAATTAATAAATTCTCCCATATCTTGAAGCAGCAGTATGAAATGGGAAGGCACTCTAAGGTAGTGCTCCCCTAAACCCCGACTTCCAGGGTTATCAGACCACTCTGCTGTGTCTACCAGCTTTGACACTGACAGAAGAACATTAAGAAAATTAATTCTGAGACTGACAGAGAACAAAGAATGTTACTGGCGTCAGCATGATGCTTCCTGACTACCATTAAACAATAGGGGAAGCTTGGCAGTTGCTGGGGAAGAGGTAGGATATTTTTTCCCTAATATATTTGTTAATTAAAAAAACCCAAAACAAAACAGTGGTATCAGATCAGATCTGTTTATGTAGAAATAGTATGAAAATTCCAAACTCTTTCCCTACAAAGAAAATAGGAATAAAATAGATGAATAAAACAATTATGTTTAAAGACATTTATAAATGCAACCTCAAAAAGCAATCTCTCCCTAAAAGGCATCAGTCAGTTTTGTAAGGAAATAATTCATTTTCTTCTGGAAGCAATAGACAATTTGACTCTTAATTAACAGCATTAACTCAAAAGAAGTATTAAGAAAGAGAACAGAGAACAAGAACTGAAATGGAATCATTATGTCTATAGAAGAAGATTAGAAGCCAAAGTATTAGAAATTCATAAGACAAATTTGCAGTGGGTGATGATCAGAGTATATTTGGGAGAAAAGGGGAGAATGGAGCAGGAAAGGGAAATGGAATATTTATGGAATGATAGAAAAATGAACTTAAATGGAACAAAATAATCAGCCCAGTCAATGATCTGCTAAATTTAACTTCAAATGGAATCCTTTTCCTTTATACTCATAGTCTTTTAGATTTTATTTATTGGTACCATAATGTATTTCAGGCTATCACCCTAAAAAGAAGGTGCAAAAAAAAAAGAGAAAATCTAATAAGAACAAGCATGAAAGAAAGTGGTTGATATGTGTCTGGTGTGACCAAAAGACTGTTAAATAAGGATTAAACAGATGACATAAGAGTGATGCATGAGTTTGACTGGCACAATCACAAGATTTTACATGGAAGTAGTTTCAGGATCCCACCCTGAGCAGATGTGTCATGGATACTGCATGAAGATTTTTCTGTACTGGCCAGTGACCATTCCTAGGACACAGACTACTGCTGAGCACTGGAAAACACGTGCCACTGGAATTGTGAGAAACTCGCTGGTGTAGAACTGGCTCCTGTCAACTAGAATTCTCCCAAAAAGTTCCTGGCCCTGTTTCATGGCCTGAGCAATACAGGCTGTACACCCACTGTTAGTCTGCACAAAGTCATTTGGGTTTGGCAGCTCAGGAGCTCCGTGCCACATTAGTTTCAGTACCTGGGAGGGGATCCTGGACTTGTTAGCACAAATGTAGCCTGACTCCAAAATACACAACAGTGTTTAAGCTGTTGTGTGTGTCTCCTTTACCTCCAATAAGCTGTGACTCTAATACAACTTTGTACTAACAGACAATAGTAAAAGGAAGAGGTTTTCTCTGAAACACTAAGTCTCTTTTATTTCCTCGTCTTTACACTGATTAATTTAATTCTGAAATTTTCCTGATGTACTCTTTAAAGCATGAAAAAAAAAAAACAAGGAAGACAAAAAAAATTTTCTAAAACTGCTTTTTCATATAAATCACACAGTCTTAGTACTTCATTAAAACACAAAACTGGCTGTGCAGAGGAGAGGAGAAAGCAGTTGAATTCTGAGCCAAGATGGCAACTGCAATGGCAATTTTAAGGTAAAAAAAGGTCACCACAGTGATGACCATAATGTGTGATTTTACAGTTATGATTATCAAGACATCCCACTTTTGCCTTGGGACATTATTGTAGAATTGTCTCCCTTATACACCAATAAGTATTGCTGCTAATTCATAGAGCTGAGAATAATTAGGCAGTATTAAAAACAACAATAAGACATAACTGAGCTATGAGATCTATTTGATAATTCATAAAGGACCATCAATCTGTTGTCATGCAAGTCAAAACTTTATTGAGCCATATCTCTCATTTTTAGGTCCTTAGAGCAGAAATAAAATTCTGCATGGCTTTTCCAAAAATAATCTTCAGATTTTCATCAAGGGTAAAGCTTGTTTTCATTCAGAGGGGAAACACTGGATGCTTACTGGCAAATCCTATAGATTCCAGAAGGTCCACTCACACCAGCTCACACTGGTGACCAGGTCCTGGTATTTCCATCTCTTACATCTCCCTACACTAAAGCCTCAAAAGATCAAGTAAAACTGTCTTTTTAACACTGCAATATATGCTCTTAATGATTTGATAACAATGGTACCAGGGAAACACTTGCCTTGTCTTATTTAGATCTGCTTGCCTATCCTATTTCTGCCTCTCTTTACCTTCCTTCCACCTTTTCCTCAGACAAGAGGGTGTACTCACATTTGTGATTTTGTGATATTGCTTCTCTCTGGAGACCATGAAATATTGAAAACAGAAGAAAAAATTAGAACACGCAAAGCAGTTAAAGAAATCCTCAGTCAACTCCAAAGGTAAAAATAACCAAATGTTGGTGGAAAGTCTTAATTTTGATTCTAGTAATCAATACGCATTTCCACCAGTAACATAATGTGGGTCAAAAGGACGTGTTCAGTTTTCCAGTGTAGTAGTTAAGAGGAGAAAATAGTGCTACAAATTATAGCTATTACTTCTGGAACAAAAATAAAAACTTAGGAGACTGTTTTCTCATTATAAAATGAAACATAAGAAACTGCTTTAGGAATATATCTTCCTCTGTTGTCAACACATGTGCGACTATCTACCTATGTGTATATATAAAACTTCTACAATTAAATCTCAAAGTTTCATATTTTCTTAGAAAAAATAATTAGTTATAAAGTGAAATGTCTTCTGTCCCCTTTCAAAGTGAAGGATCTTTAAACTGAAAACATTGCCCTCATCCTTGTTCTAAAATTATGATTATCAGTCTGGATTTTGTTCTAAAAATGTGGGAGCACATATGATGGAGTTTATTCTTGGGAAAAAAACCAGTTTTATTGAAACTAGAAACAGACATTGAAACTAAAAGGTTCTATGAAATAGCCTTGATTTGAAGAAAATGTAATTGCAATATTTCTGAGATCCAAGGAGGAGCATCCACCACCATGATCCAGTCAAAATTTTATATGCAACAACAATACCAGCACCTACAAGTGCTACTGATTTTATTCTAGCACAAGTTAGAACATGTAGTTAGGAGCATATGCATGAATGTCCCCATCTTTTTTTCCCCTGAATCCGATTCAGGAAGAGCAAATATGTAAATCTACCTGGGACTGTTCAAATGATGTAGTCTGTTACAGACTAGATGTTTTAAAGGAAGAACAAATCATGATCAGGTGTATGAAACGAAATAGTTGAAATTCACAGCATTGTGCCTAAAGGAATATTTCTTTTGGTCAGAAAATTTCTGCCAGCTCACCACCAAGACACCTGCAGTGTTTTGTAGTACGTAAGATATTGAAAAGGAAAAACATCATCAGGTATTATGCTATCTGATAAACATGGTCAGAAGCATACTTTTATACCTGTTCAAGCAGCCCCCCTTCAGCTGGAAACTAGTGCCCTATAACTACACACCTTTCAAGTGAGACATGGTAATGGGCTGTGGGCATTCTGCTTGTCTATCATAATGCATTTTCGACTGCTACTTGAGAACAAGCCAGAATTCATGAAAATGAAAACACACAGTCAGAAAAAAATGCATGGATTTCTGTCATGCATGTTTTAGATTAAGGAAGATTTTCTCTTGTGTTATTTATATTTTCCTTCATGTTTCTACTTCCTTTATCCACGTGTGAATTGTATGCATGCAGTACTAAAAGATGGGTGGAAGAAGGGGCAGGAAATGATTAAAAAGTTGAAGAAAAAAAATTACATTATCTAAATACAGACACAAAATAACCATATAAATAATGAAATAATCATAACAAATCTTTACAGTTTAGGTGCAAATGGCTAATGGATCTATTTTCTTACGTATATGAAAAATTTAAACCAATTCTTAGTACTTTAAAAGCTTTTAAGAACATCTCTCTATTATAATTTAAATATTACAACACATGCTGAAATGTCTGGGTTTGGGACACTACTCATAAATATATACACACACAGTTTTCTAGCACTGAAGTAGAATATTCCCAGACTTGCAGCAGAGCCTCTGCTGGGTCTGCCTATGGGCAGCAGCAAGCACATAATAATGTCTCACCCTCACTTTCATGCTTACCGTGAGATGAATAAGAGCAGTCATTTCCATTTTCACAGAATTTTGTTGCTGTAACACACAGCTGTGTTAGCTGCAGCTGTGTTCATGAAAATATAAGCTCTCTTTCTGGTAACTCCCCCAAATCCCCTTATTTTAGTGAAAATGACACATAGACATGAAATGTCTAAACCTTTGTAGTATTTCTGTAAGTCAGATCATGCAACAAAGGATTCTTCATTTTCCGGTATTTTTCTCATTGGTACTAATATAAATAATGGTAAATAAACCAGAAAATATTGTTCAAAGATTGATCATTAACAGAAACAATAACACATTAGTGGCATTACACATTACCCTCTTAGGAAAATAATTTCAACCATTAGCAAAAAATTCCTTACAAAATACCAGGAGTCAGCATTCTCTGCAACATCTGCATTTTCACCACTTAAGACATCTTTCAGTAGAGCTCAGCTCTAATTATTTTATTTCTTCCTCAACAATTGAGTAGTCAAACATCTTTTAATAAGTCAGATGAAAAGCTTTGTACATAGCATTAGATTTTCCAAAGATTTTATTTCTTAGTTGTAAAGTTAAGCCCTAAATTAAAAAATATTTGCGATGTATGGTTGTTATTATTATTTTCACAACCTGATGACACAACATGCCCAAGATTATACTTGCAAGTAAGGTATAAACTTCTGCTTTCTTTCATTTTAATGTTCTGCCATTCTTACAGCTCTATTTCCAATAAAATTACCATGAGTACTTAAGCAACAACATTAATAAATAGTAAAAGTAAAGAAGGGTTGCTTGTTGTATATTATTGGTTTCTCCAGTCCCAGCACTTTGGACTATGCTACTGAGTCTAGTGATAATTTTTTTATAGCTATGATTATATCTTCAGCAAAACAAAATTTATGTACTTTTTATTTGGTCTATAAAAATGCATAGAAGGAATGGATAAAATTACTTTATCTGGTTTAGTACTAAGGCCAGGAATTTAAGGATTATATCTCTTACCACCATGAGCCATCCTAACTGCATATACTGAGAACAGACAAAGAAAAATCTGTTTATTTGATGAACACGAATGGACAGTTTGTATTAACCTGTCCATAACTGTGCAAGATAGGTGAGAAAAGGAGGACAGCAGTTTCCAAACATTCTTTTAAAATAATGTCCTATTTAATTGGAAAAAGAATGGAGAAGAAATTTCTAATGAATAAAAGTATCTTGGAATTATAAGTTGATTTTTCCTGAATACATGCAGATTTCATATAGCATCTGAAATATATATACTTTTCTTTAAAGCATTTTTCAGCATAAGTACAAGAGAACTGTGTTGTGCCTATATTCACTTGATCACAGAAATTTCAAAGATGAGAGACACTCCATGCCTGTGTAGCCAACAGGCTTTCAGGTGTCTAATGTTTATATATAAATTAAGTTCAGGAGAGACAATGGTGTTTTAGGACATTTATTCCTTTTTATTCCAATTTTATTCCAGGGACAAAAATCAAAGATACCTATTCTCTTTAATTAATGCTGATAGAAACACTTCTATTGCAGCACATTTCTAAAAGTCCATCCTGAAATGGGTGGATACTCAGTCCTGCCATAAGACATGCTCATGTCAGAGTAACATTTTGTTAACAATCACATATTTCAGGTTTTGCAGGGAATTCAGTAAAGCTAGTAATGATACTCTTTCCATCCAAGTCACCTACTCTGCCTGGAATTCCAAAAGGTCATTGTGACTATGATTTGCGTGGCTGTCCTTGACCCAGCATTTCTCTGTGTTCACCATGAAACTCACTGACCCTCCCCAAGGAATGTACACCAGCTTTACAATCGTGTCAGGCTTGCAGAAAGGCACCTCAGACGACTTCATGGACAAATGCTGTTTGTCTTACCAGAAACCCTGGGGTCTCCTCTGTAGCACGACATTTTATGGTTCACAATCCGTACATGTTAGCTTGTGATAGAAAAAATGAGGAGAGGAGGAAGAAGGGGAAAGGAAGCTGCAGGTGAAGATCAGAACATCGGCGAGTTGCACAGTGAATTAAGACCTTCTGAAGACGTAAATAATCTGAGAGATAACAGAGATCACTTGTGCTCCCTTTGTCAGTACCTTCCTTTCCTAGGAGTGAGTCTCACCAATCTGCAGCCCCTACATAATTCCAACAGAGAGGCTTATGCACATTTTAAGTGACAGACATGGGCATGAGATAAGCAAAGATATTGTATGCCTGGATTTTGCTTACATTTGGGAAGAAATTCTGTCTATCAAGGAAAAAGCAGCTGTTTCTCATCAGGGTGAGCTTATCTGTGGTGGTCCGGAGAGGGGAAGGACTTTGTTACTGATGGCTTATTTATGTTCATTTATTTTTAAATGGCAGCTGTCTTAAGCTGTTCAGTGTTTGTAGTGTGAAATTAAGTCTCAGGGGAGATGGATTAGATGATAGAATGCCAGGGAGTCAATCAAAAGTTCACATTATAAGGGGTTTACCCTATAAGCTCTGAGAACTTACCAGAAAGCTTCCCAGCATGTCCTTTGCTAGTTGCAATTGTTTTTAAAATAATGCATCATAATATATATGTAGATACATATAAATAAAGAGAGATCAATATATATAAAGATATATAAATCAATATATATATATATATAGATGATATATAGATATGTTTCCTTTCATACTACTTGCATGCATGCAGTATGAATACTCTGCAATATTTCATGTAAAGACAGGGGTTTTTTTGGAATGAAAATATTTTATAAAGGCAAAAATACCATATAAACCACTCAAATGCCATGAATTCTTGCCTGATATGCAATCCTTTTTCCCAGCCAGTAAATCTACTGTAGTACCCTCCACTTCTTCTCTTATATTATCGTGAAATAATTTCTTAAATGGTACTAGTCTTTGAGACATTTTTTGGAAGGAACAAGGAAAGAGGGACATTCTAATTAAATGTACTGATTGTCGATGGCAACTCAACATTTTCACTTCCATAACTCCACTAAAAAAGTTCAGATGAAACATGATTCTTAATAATCACAGACACAAGAGCACTGTAGAGCTGTGGTTTAATATTATTCTTTGACTTGACACTGTTGGGGAATACTTTTTCCCCTGAAATATATTTAATAAAGTAATAGCAATCAAACTGCTATAGTAAACTAATAGATATAATGAAACTCTATTAGCACCCAGAGACTCCTAAGAGTACGAGGAGGTAATACATTAATTTAGAAACAATTCTTTCATTAATTCATTGCATTCCCCTTTCATAATTCTCACATACAGTCACGTACAATACATGTGAAAGCAACAGGTGAGAAAACAGGGTGACCATTTAAGATATTATTTTATCAGTAGAGCGAGGAGTTGTTAATCTTCAGGAAGGCATCATAAATGTCACTTCTGATTTGTCCAATTCCCTCCCTTGTTGTGTTTGAACCCTTACAGATGCTTTTGAAGGGGGTGGGGAGGGTGGGGATTGGCTCTCACTGGGAAGCACTGGGAGACAGATGATCTATCAGCAGTTTAGCAAACCCGTTCTGAGTTTTAGTGGGAAATGCAGTGCTGGGATCCTCCTGTCAGCAGGGGCAATAGCCTGGAGGTCTACAAGGAGATATCATCAGTTATTGCAAACTCACCCCAGTGCCTCCATGCTCAAATAAAGAAGGGGAACAAGTCTGCTGGCCCTGCACAAAAAATATCCATGTATGAAGAAATGATAAGGTTAAAATTTGTGCATTTTAGCATATTATTAGTTTTTGGTAATTAAAGAGTATGTTTGAACAGGATTAGTTTCTGACTCTTACCAAGAAGAGCCTTTATTGGACCTAGCAAGGCCACCAACTCATATATGGTGCTTAAAATGGGATTTTTATCTCATTTAATCTGAATAGTGCTAAAGTCCTTGAAGGACCCAGGACCCTTCAGCAAATGCATACTCAGGAGAGAGCCCCGAAGTGACCTCTTTTGGCCAAGTGCTGATCTAAATACTCTACCTGACCCCTGAGAAAGATCTCATTTTGTTCATGGTTTTCAGAGCATGCTGAGGGCCAGCTGCTCCTGGGGCTGACTGAGGAGGGAGTTTGCTCCCCTTAATAATTAAACGTATCTTTTTCAGCCGTGCAGATCATTCTTATTTGCGGGGAGAAGGGAGGAAGAGATCTCCAACCCCCCAGCTTAGTCTGATGCAAAGTTTGATCCCTGACTTTTTTTTTCATTAGCAGACTGGGAGATCGTAATTCACATAGCTCTAGTCCTAAAAAGTTCTGCATTTACTATTTGATGCATTGATCCTTTCACTTAATAGCTAGCCCTTAAGCCATAATAACTTACAGATATATGCATTTATTCTACAATACTCTGAAAGGCCTTTTTAAATATTCATTCTATTCTGCTAAATAAGCAGCCCTCCTTTCCAGGAGGCCTGTGATTAACGCTCCTTTCATCCATCACCACTATACACTGCCTTTGGGAAAGCCTGATCCGCTTGCCACTCCAAAAAATGTAACTTGAACCAGAACTTATTTTCCCTACTGCTGCTACTGCCAAGTTTCAGGACTTTAGGCAAACCACTTGACCTTGCTGCATCTCACTTTCCTCTCCATTAAAATGAGGATAGTGCCTAGCTTCATAAAGCATGTCAGTTCTACAGATTAAAATGAAATGCTATGGATGAGCTTAGTACAATGATTCTATACACCATGGAAATTTCATCCTTTAAGACGATGCCAATGACAAAGCTGTCAAGCCAAAACTGCTCCTGGCAGCCAAAATCTTATATCAGCACTGTGGCCCAGTGCCATCAGCAGGGCCATAAGTAAGGGAAGGGACACATTTATTCAGCTCACTTGACAGGACCATCGGTAGCTGGACTACCAGGCTTTTTTTTTCTCCTTCTTGTCAAATGAATACAGCATATAACCCAGTCTTAATTTATACAGGTAGCACAAGGATATACAGGAGGTGTATGGAGAATTCCTTATTAAAAGCAAGTTGGCAGCACAACACTTTGCTCAGAAATAGTTCTGATATAGTTCTAATCTAATGCTGGTTTCAAATGGTGACCTGCCTCTTTGGCTAACTATTCTGATTACTTATACTCAGAACATATAATGGGATAATTATTTCTAAGTGGAATAAGTTTAATTGTATGGCAAATTAATGAGTAAAAGGCTTCTTACTGTTGTTTAATAAGTATGAAGAAAATACACTTAACTTTTCATATACTGTAGTCAAATTGCATAAGCAATGAGTGCACATTAGATGTTGTATTTATTACATCAAATCTGCGAACACTGTTAATACATTAACATTTAAAAAGGTAGCCCATGGCAAGTCAATTTCACAGCAATTAAAACTGAAAAACTGGTAATTGACATTTGATAAGTGTGTTAATTGATATCAAGCTTGCAATAGCTAACATGTTAAATGTCAATTAAATCCATGTGTTTTTACAATTAGAATTTATTAATAAAGAATCTAATTACAAAATGTTGGTTATGTCAGTTTATGTTAATTACGCAACAACTACATTTATAGTGGAAAAGTTTCTTCAGTCATCAACAGCCCTTTAAAAATTTCCCTAATTTTTAACATTTTGCATTGCATATGTTGACATTCTTTTCTGTTTTAAATGTAATGGGGTGGGAGGGGGATAGCTTAAAAGTGTGGAACCACTGGTCCAATCTTTTCTATAGTTTTGTAAGAACACATTATTAAAATATTCTATATTAAATTGGATAAGTATTCAGTAAAGCCAGGAAATTAATTTTTGCTATTGTTCAGTAAAAGACTGAAGGCATCAGCCAGATCCATGAGCCACAGTGCAGAAAGCAGTCAACTAAGAGAAATTAATGCAGGGAGAGAGCATCAGGCACCACAGACAGGGAAAGACCCAGAGAAAAGGGGAAGAAGAAGGCTAAAAAAAGGTGTTTAATGTCCTCAAGGCACATAGAGGGAATGAAGAGAATTACAAGGGGAAAGAAGCTGGGGAAAGTGAAAGGCAGATGAAAAATAAAGAAACCAGATTTCTATGCTATTTCTTTTTCATGTAAATACTTCTTTGAATTAATGTAAAGCTAAGAAACCTCAAATCAAAGAAAAAAGCAGCATTCTTTTACTGATACCCTCAAATGCAAATATTAGTGACATTTATATTGGGCCGTATTAACAGTTAAAATTCTGCAAAAAAAATTTCCCTTTAATTTTCACTATTTTTATATTTTTAGATTCAAATCTTTGGCTGCTGGTTTGGAACTTGAATAGACACTCCTTTGTCCTTTTTAAGATCACCAACAAAGGTCCCCTTACCTAAGAAAATTAAAATTGTTTTTGTTTATTTTTTCAAAACTCTTGTTTCAATTGTCACTTCTGCTATTGCAAATTCTATAGCTTACTTTGCTTTTAATTTGACACTAATTGATTTTATTTCCACTTATTTTCCAGTTTGTCACATGTTCATCTCCATTTGGGACAACATGTAATGCTGTCTCCCCTCACTGTGAGAATGAAAATTAGGTTTACACTAAAGCAAGATTTTGTCAGGAAAGAATGTTTTGGCCTGACAATATCTGTAATTGAATTCTTAGAGAGAGAGGAATGCTGAGCTGAACATATTTAAAAATTAACTTCCTTTGAAGTCTGAAGTGCAACACCTCTTGGAGCCTTTAAATTAAAATTGATCTAGCAAAGCAGAGTGGCAGGGTTTTGTTTTGTTTTGTTTTGATTTGTTTTGTTTTGTTTTGTTTTTAAAGAGATTCTTATCCTTTTGTCAAGCAAATTTAAAGTTAAGGAAAAAAAGGTGTACTTCAAAATTCTTACATAACTGCAGTGCCATTAATGAAAGAAAGGCAATAAGACAGGATTTTGAGAAAATAAAATAAAAGAAAAATAAATTGAGAGGATGTGGTAAAAAGCTGTTCTATAAGCACACATAAGTAAGAGTTTGCAGTATTTGTTTAAATACCTGTTTAGTAAAACCCCATGTCTTTGGCACACAGTGCTGTGCATCTCGTGTACTCTTAGCCAAGAAATTTAGCAATGGCCCTTCCCCAACATCATGAGAGAATCACCAGGTTCTTGGTGGATAACCATTCCCACATGGCTCTGTTTGATTTAATTCTGCTGCTCTGGCTGTGCCTCCAAGGTTTAGAGGTTCTCTGGCTTTGCCCACACCACATTTCCCTGCATGACCACAACAGAACAAGAACCCCTGCCTGTCTCAGCTCTGAGAGGGATCTGGACAAACCACCAAGGACTTGAAATTTTATGTTCCATACATACACATACATATATATTTACAGAAGAGAATAGTACTTTAGAAATCATTATTTAAGGATGGCTGGACCTCTTTGATTCATAACCACATAAATACTGGTACTATCATACAATCTCAAACCCCTTGTGCTTCTTTCATTCTTAATACCTGCATAGCATACAAATCCCAGAAGCCATGAACTGTCCACTAGGAGGAGGATGAACAGAGGAATATTAGGATGTATAGCATACCCAGTGGTGTAGGCTGGACTGCCATAATGTTCCAGTGTGCTGAAATATTAGAACCTGTTTTAAAAGCACTAAAAAAAAAAAAAAAGTCATGCTTCTTAAAAGGCAACAGCAAACACTGTGAAATTTGGGGTCGCAGTTCATTAGAAAAGAAAATTAAAAATGCTCCTAAAACTCCCTCTGAAAAAGATTCCTTGTTGCCCAGAAGTTGTAACATTTGGCTGAGAAAAGGTTCTTTATTTAATTCAGGTATTATTCTCCCAGCCTATACAGATACTGCACAGACAGTGTCTTGCTCTCATGTTTCGTAATGGGATCCAGTGTCACAAAGAAAGAGCCACTGAAACAGAAAAAAAGTGGACCTATAGCCTTGGGCTTTCTGATCCGTATGAGTAATGCAAAACCCAGATACCAGCTTTGCTGGGTCTCAAAGTGGACTCTTGCTCTTGAGTTTAGAACCCAATCTCTTTGCAAGTGTCTCTTTCAACAGCTCCTCCTTCATACTTGTATCATCCTTGTCCAGTCTTTTGATGGTTAGTGAAAAACACCATGTCAGAAACCAGCGTTTTCCTAATTATATGTTCATGGAATATCTCTGATCAGAACTAGGCAGTTCCATCTGAAGATTAAATCCTCAGCTTTGATTCCTGTGCAGCTTTGTGGTGCTTCAATAGCCAGTTTTTTTGGGCCACTCTTGCATCAGTAAGGCTGGAGGAAACCTTCAAAGCTCCTCTGTAACATCCTTTATATGGCATTTCAAGTATCCTCATAAATTCTGCTTCTGATATTAATACACTTGAGATACTAAGCTTCTCCACAGATCTAAAATTCCATCTTATATACTACAAGGGAAGACATAATAAATCAGAAAATGTTACAGCTCTTAGCTGTGGAATTCCAGTGAAAATGCATGCAGACCTACGAGACTGAAGTAGTTATTTCTATTTAGGAATAATTTCTTGTCAATTAAAAAATGTGGCTTTTAAATGTTCATTTTTAATTCTGTTCATAAATTAATATTATGGGTGATACCAACACAAATATTGATTTCTCAATCAGTACTTGAGAATCTCTGTCAATAAAAATATATTTTTGGCATAGATTTAAAGACTATGTTCAGGCTTATTTATTTCTTAACCTGGGTACATCTCTGCCCACATATATGTCACCTAAACCTCAAAGACTTTCTGAATAGCAGCTAAAGAAAACAGCCTTTCATCTTTCTGTGCATAGATGCAAGTTTTGTCCAAGATCTTTTCACCCATTTTCAGTTATTGTAATCCTTTCAGTAGTTTTGGTACCAGAACCCAGATGGTCGATGCTAAACCTGATATCCTAATCTCCTCTGGCTGCATGACTTACCTTTTTGCATCCTTTCCTTTCCAAGGACAGAAGGTAAATCTTTCTTGCTTCCAAGACCTTTCAGCAACATTTCTCAGTTCTGTTGAGGGTTAAGAATGAAAACAACATAGATTTTAAAATATTTTCTATTACATAAAAGAGGAGGTAGACAACAGGAATTATAAGATCCATTAATATATTATCAATTTTAGATAGAATTCATTTCCTTCAAAATTATTTTTATCCCTAGATCTATTCTCTTCAGTGACAGAAAAGTAGAAATAGTTTTTAAATGTTTTTTTTTTTTTCTGTCTCTAAGGTCTTTAGAATAATTTTATTCAGTTTAATAAAGTTGTTCAAAATATCTGCAACATTATTAGGCGTAGCATTTAAAGAATTCAAATGAGTCTTCAAAGTGCTCAGCTTATGAGATTTGCAAAATTAACTTTGTAATTACAGTATGCAACAAAATACAGAGCTGATAGGTATTTTCCAAATGAATGGAGTTCATTTCTAGCATTAAACATTATGTATCCTATCTCAGATAATTTTGGCTTTTCTGAGGATGGGTTCTGTAATAGAGACAGATTCCCAGCCATTTCCTCTACAGAAAAATATCAGAAACTACTTGATAGACTGCATATTGTCAACCTGCTCGTTTCAGTATCTACCTGGTTTTGAGAAGTGCATTTTGAAGGGCAGATCCTATTTACACAAATGCAAGTCTTGTTCTACTTAGAAGCCCTGCTTGAAGGCTGCCAGGGTCATCTTCTCATCCCTTCAGTTTTGACTGAAAGGAAAAAAGGAAAGAATCTTTGAAAATGTAACTTTCTGCTTTATAATTAGGGAACTTGTTTTGTGTTTTGTAACACCTCAGGGACGATGTGTAATGGCTTTTTGATGTAGAAACCCCCTCTTCTTTTATCTCAACACATAGTAATTTTATGTAGAGATTGAGGGCTGGGGTGTTTGGCTTTTCCTTTACACATATGACATTCTGACTGTTTGTAAATCAAGAAAGTAAAATTTAGTTCCTTATTAGCTGCTGATGAGAGCAAGGATATTCTTTTTTTATTCACATTGATTTTTACTTTTTTTTTTCTTCTTATTCCTCCTGTCTCCTTCAGACAGCCTTTAAGACACAGCTGTCATATTTCACAATCAAAACATCAAACTATCCTACATGTCTAAGACTCTGGTTCTTTCACTGAGTAGTAAGTTACTCAATTCCTGAATCTAAAAAGCACAAGCAATCAAGTCATTAGTAACAGAGAAGTAAATTTTATAGAGTACCACACTTTCTGATAATATTTACTGGTTAGATATCCTTTTTACTCATTCACACCTGCCAGATGCTATGTTGCCCTGCATCTGCAAAATCATGTCATCGCCTATTTAAACTTCCATTTTTACCCATAAAATTATGCTGGAGGCAGTCATATTTGCATGAGTGGATAAAAGCATAAATTTGAGGAAGAGTTTTTTAAACACACACACATCATTTAATATCCAGACCCTTTATCAGTAATGTTGGAGATGGTGAGAAACCAGAGTCAGACTGCATTTTGGGGCAATACATGCTCACATGTTGGAGAGGCCAACATCTGGTTTTGCACCTTAAGTGAATTTTACCAAGGAATTAAGGTGACAGGATGGTAACTGAAACCATACAAAGCTGTACAAACATAGTCAATATATAGACCTTCATCCTCATTTAAGTAATTTACTGGAATAAAAGCAGGAGAAATCAATATTATTAGGAGTCTTATTTTTCATGTTTCATTCTTATACTTTTGAAAGATGTTAGAGGTTTGTGGAAAGGAGAAGAATTTAATACAGACCATAAGATCCTGGAAACCTTTTGATTGCAATTATCTGGTTTTCTCCATTCACAGCCATTGCATGGTTCAACATGCACCTTTAGCAGCTCACCATGTGAGTGTATCTGCTTAGTAAGCCTCAGACAGAAAAGACACAAAGGGCCTCTAGACCTAAATGTTCACACCATTGTATCTTAACTTTGACACTCCAGTCAGGCTAGAGGGCACAAAACTGAGATTCTCATGACTAATTGGCCAGAATCTTCACAGAATCACAGAATGGTTGGGGTTGGAAGGGACCTAAAAGACCACATTGTTCCAACCCCCTGCCACAGGCACCAGCTCTTGGTCATGTTAAACCTCATGAGATTCCCATGGGCCACATCCTGAGCTTGTCTAGGTCCCTCTGGATGACATCCCATCCTTCAGATATGGAAGGAAAACTTTTAACCTTCATACTTGGCAATGAAAATACATACTATATTCTGATCCCACTAAAAGTCTTTCTTGAAACATCCTTCTGTTTGATTCTAAGATATG
Source organism: Daphoenositta chrysoptera (assembly GCA_013397915.1). NCBI lineage: Eukaryota > Metazoa > Chordata > Aves > Passeriformes > Daphoenositta > Daphoenositta chrysoptera. The sequence goes on from VZRO01001311.1 coordinate 27,111, forward strand.
TTCCTGAATCCACATGAAATAATTAACTGAATATACTTGCAGAAAACTTATCATAATTATTGCCATTTTTATTATATTGTCTAAGTTAACTATTGGGGCAAACAGAAAAACCAAACAATAAACCAACCAACCAACGGAAAAAAAAAATGTATTGTAATGGACTTGTTTAATTAAAGATTTGTTTATTTTTATTTCATAGCAGTGGTATCTTGAGAAAGTTGGAAAGGGAGAAATTCAGTAATCAACTATACCATACCTAGTAGGTATAATCTCTACTGCAGCTTGTTTTTCCTTTCTGCTTGCAAATTAGCCCCCTCCCAGAAGGGAAATTAATTCTAATTTAACAGCACTAAAAGCCTCTTGATGTTCCTATCTGGACACCCTCCAGTCTTTGAGGGAATTATGTCATGTGTATGGCTGTTTTCCAGCTTCTTCCTGCTTTCTAAAACTATGATGTCCTAAAGAGAAAATCTATTTCTTGCAAGCTTTTGGAAACAGAGCAGATAATTAACTATCGTTTTCCTTTCATGCTAATTTTGGAATATTGCTACTCTGTATTTGAGCCCACATTTAAATTTGGGACATTTAAACAAAAGCAAATACACACAATCTTGTAAAAATATGATTAATTTTTGTGTGACATATAGGAAAATGAAGAAACAATACTCTCAGTGCTTTATCCACTTAGAAAATAAAATATAATTTGGGCACTGCCTCAGTTATTCTCATGTTATTTTCAATTCTTGCATTATGAAAAATGGAAAAACAGGATCTGTAAATAGCTCAATGTTTTTTTTCCAGTATATTGAATCAGATTAAAAAAAAAAAAGAAAATCAATAAAAATTTTTACTCAGATTTCAATGGAAGCCTTTCATGGTCTGTTCAAGATCATCAAGCCTTTTTCATTTTCAACTTATAGGTCAAAATAAGCACCCTATACTCAGTCAAGTACCTGTAAACTTGAGACCACATAAATCTGGACCTGAATTTTAACCTGGGAATACATCTGCTGGTTTGATGGGTTTTAATCAACAAAACAATTGATGTACTCTCTATTTTATTTTCTGTGGCCTGGAACTACAAATATTAAAATATTAATGTATGAAGTATTATATTTTCTCTGTGAACTATCACACTTTTTTGACTTCAGTTTTTCTTGAAGAATTAGCATACATATGTTCATATAGAGCATACCACTGTAGAAAGGTTTGGGGCCTTGTTTTCTTTCCTTAATGTTGTTGTTTTTTGGAAAGGGTTTCTTAAGGATGTACAACAGAATTACCAGACCTAAAAATTATCACAGAATAACAGAATAGTTTGGTCAAAAGGGACCTTAAAGATCATCTAGTTCAAAACCCTCTGCCACTGCTAGGGACATCTTCTACAAGACCAGGTTGCTCCGAGCCTCATCCAGTCTGGCCTTGAAGACTTCCAGGGATGGAGCATCCACAGCTTCTCTGGGCAAAACTGTTCCAGTGCCTCACCACCTTCAACAATAAAGAATTTCTTCCTAGTATCTTATCTAAACCTGCCCTCTTTCAGTTCAAAGCCATTCCTCCTTGTCCTGTCTCTACAAGCCCTTGTGAAAATTCCCTCTCCATCTTCCTTGTAGCTTTCTCCAGGTGCTGGAAGGCCACAATTAGGGCACCCCAAAGCCTTCTCTTTTCCAGGTTGAGCAAACCCAATTCTCTCAGCCTTTCCTCATGCAAGAGGTTCTCCATCTCTCTGACCATTTTGGGGACCTGCAGACACAAATTTAGAACCTACCACAGGGGTCTGACAACCGAAGTCTTCATTGGAGGGAGATGTGGGATTCAGTACGATCACTGGTATGAGAAAAAATAAATATCCTCCATTTACTTCTATGATGGATTAGAAATAGGTTATGAGTATTTAATGACATGGATGCCTGTGAATTCAGTAATCCCAGAGCCCTTTCTGATTTCTGTGTTTCTAAGGAGGAAATATGTTATGTTGTAATGCCAACCATTCTGCCTCCTAGTGCTGCTCTTCACTAGGTTTGAATTTTAAAAAAAGGGAAAAAAAAAAAGTAAAAAGGAGCAATAAAAAAAAATTTGTTTTGTTTTGCACTGGATTTGTTGAGGCCCAGGAAGATGCTGGGGTTAAGTCACTAATGACTTCTTACGTACTATCCCACTTTGGAAGGTAAATGGTTATTTTTGAGGCATCCAGTTTTGAGGAAATAGCTTCTTTCTAAGGCAGTCTTCTCCAAAATCTGAATTAGAACCTGGTCTTCTGGTTTGGACACATTTCAGATCTAAGTGTATCACTTGTAGCTATTTCACCATCTAGAGATGTCATAGTGATATAAAATAAACCTGTGGGATTGTTTTTTAAATACTTTTCTCTGGGTTTTTTTGTTAGTTTGTTTTTTTGGGGTTTTTTTTTTTTGTTGTTTTTTTGTTTTTGTTTTTGTTTGGTTTTTTTTTTGTTTTTTTTTCCCAGAAGCAAGAATGAAGAACCAGTCTGAGCCACTGGTCACTGAGGCTGGTAAAAGCCTGTCAGAGCTTAAAAGGTAATGCTGTGAGATAATGAGAGGGGGAACTATCCATCTTTAGATGAAAGTTCTCTTCAGTCTAGATCTGGTATTTCCTAAAGTTAAAACCTACTTTAATGTCAATTCTCAGACTTTATAGTTTCCTTGAGAAATCCAGCAGGGACATGGAGCTGTGGATGAAGTGAATTTTTTAGTCTCTTCTACATGGGCCCTACAAATGGGTAGAACTGTAGAGTTATTTCTCCCCACCATCCAGGAAACTGACTCTCAACTGCTGCATTTTCTAACAGATTTCCCATACCTAATCACAATGAATTCCAATTTATTTCCAAATATTTTCTCCCTTTTTACTCTTACTCCTCTCTTCTAGTTCTTTTTTCAAGGGCTTCTTCACTGATTTACTATTAAAGTGTTCATTAACATATCTGGATGGATAGTACCCCTTGAATTATTTCTACACTACATTTCAATCATAACAAAGAAAGGCAAGGAGGACCTCAAAATCCAGTTAAGTGGCATCTCAACAGCATAAAAAATAACTAGTCTCTGATGGCTGTCAGTGATATAAAGTACTTTTTATTGTAAACTAAGGAACTGAAATCTCTTCAAAAACATTAATGCATGTTTGTGAGACAAATGGGAACTTATTAACTACAATTTAGCTTCTTTTTACAAGTTAGAGGAGTAGAATATTTCTTCTCTTATTTATTTCCCTTTTTTTTCATTTTGACAGAACCTTTCCACTTTCAAGATTTTTTTGAAACCTACTTACAAAGCCATTTATATTTTCACGCCTTTAGTAGATTCTGTCAAAATTCCTGTGTACCTAAAAACAAATGTAGTACATGTAACAGCTAAGCATCGCACTGTTCCATTTTTAAATGTGCAAGTCGTTTAGGACCTTTCTTAGATAACTGCATTTTAAGATTGATTTAATAGTTTTCTGGGCACTAGTTTGAAAATACATTATTTTGAAGATTGCTTCCTTGGGGTATTTTTTTGTATGTATACCACATATGTGCAGCAGCGCCAATGGTAAGGCTGACTTCCTTTTTTAACATGGTGGAAAATAAGGAGTAAAAATCAAAGTATTGCATTTAGTATAGTTATGCAGGATCGCACAGTCGGTTTACAGTGATTAAAAAAACAAAAAAAAAAAAGGCAAAAAGCTAAAGCTTCACATCAAACACACAAACATAATGTATCAAATAATGCAGGTCCTCTTACTCCAATCCTTTGGTCTCAAAATTCCTCTTCACCCTGAGTGAGATCAGTCTCCTGTTGAGCAACTCACTCTCTCTATCAGGAGCTCAGTTAATCCTTGATTCAGGCAATGACTTCCAGCAGGATTGTGAATTATTCCCATGGTGATTCCTGTCCTCCCACTGCAATGACCAGATGACTTCAAATCACTTAGAAAAATTCCTCACAGCTTACAAAATGCACTGCATCTAACAAGATGTTGGGCTCCAAGCGACCAAACATGTTTCTACAACCAGTGTGGGGAGCAAGTATTACACATGGCAGCCTTTGGAACCTCAAAACCAAGTTTTTCATATTTTCCTCAAATCTTCTTCATCCTTCTGACAGACATTCCACAGCGTGTTCCAAGCTCTTCACGAAGTTTTTGCCTCCTGTGACACAAAAGAATGGCTTGTCATTTTCTCCAGGGGGTAACCAATCATGAAAGACCTTCTGGATAAAGAACAGAGTTTCTGGATGTTTTCTAAGACTGCACAAGCTTCTGATGGAAGAGGTGCCAGAGATGAAGCTGCTTGGACAGAGGGAGAGCAGATGGAAACTGAGCTCACAGTCCTCCTATGCCAGAGCAGCATCTATTTGTGGGTGAGAGTTTGCTGATGGAAAATCCATAGCGGGACAAACTTATCCTGCTGTGACTCTGAAAGATACTCAAAGAAATACTGCGAAGTTCTGCAGCTGTAAAGCCTTCCTGTTCAGTAAATGGTAGTTAAGATGACTTTTCTGACTACAGACACATTCATCTAGAGATTTATGAGCACAAGGATAACAAAAAAATAAAATACAAATTTAAAAAGACACAGGAAAATCGGAGGTGACAAAACTAAAGAAGAAAAAAGGCACACATGCCAAGAATACAGTTCTAGCTTGAGTGTGGTATGGTGAAAACCACTCTTACAATCTCATAATCTTGAGCCCATGTATGTATATGCACAGGGACATATTAAATGCCAGAAAACATTTTTAAGAAATAGCACAGCTGTAAATGGTAGCAGGTGTAGCATAACAAAGAACAGGGCATGGCAACTTCAAACACCCGAGAGTGTGGTCCCTACTCTGGGAAAACAGGCACAGAAATGAGACTTTTAATGGACTGTCAGTAGGAAGTACTGACCTTAACAGGACAATAATTAAAGGGTAATTTTAATTGGCTCCCAAAAATTAGACCTTTCACAGTATTCTCAATTGTTCTCAAACACAGTGATGTTTAACAGGAAGCATGTATGCATTCAAATTTGCCTTTCTTTCTAAAGAAAGCAAGAAAGGTTTTAAAAGCCTTGTGGTATTTCTGTATATTTTAAGTTATTCATGTTAAAAATAATCCAAAGTAAAAATATCACATTCACTCTTGGGAAAAAAAAAAAACAAACAAAAAAAAACCCCAAAAAAAACCCACAACAGAATAAAAAAATAATGTGAATTTAAAAAAATAATAGTAAGAAATTTATTTCAGTAGTATGAAGTCCTACTTTAAATTCCAGTAGAGAAATAGAGACTTGTAATGAAACTAATGTAATTAAAAACCTCTTAATACACTAGAGGTGACCCACAGAGATAACCTTGTATCTGCACCTCTGTGTGTACCTGTGTGAATATGCTTCCCTCCTTTACACATGTGACTGGAGGAATTTCTCCTCTGGTTTTATTAAGTATTTCAAGACTTTCATCTTATTAAAGAGCATGCTAGCTGACTTTGCTTTTTGATCATATAGAAAATTGAGCCTGTTGGTAGAAGAATTGTATTCTTAGTGATGCAAATCAATGTTTTCCAGATGGACAATTGAAAGGAATCACTCTTTGAACTCCCTGTTAAAAAAAAAAAAAAAAAAAGAGAAAAGAGAAGTGCAGTGCTGGTGTTTAGAACTTTGCATTTATTTGTAACATCACAAACCTACAATTCTGACTGCCAAAAAATGAGCTTCAGAGTTCAGAAGCCAACTCTAGGGCAATCTACAGGATAAGTCAGGCATAATTCCATATGGGGCACATGCCAAATCACACATATTGCATGCACACTAATTGATCGTTACAGAAACCCCTAACTACTGGTGGAAAGAAGCAATGTGACAAATCCAGACACCATTGCAGCTCCAAAGGATTCTCTGGAGCAATGACAGTTTTACCAGATGCCTATCTGTCCTCATATTTTACAATTTGGCATGAGAAAAAACGCTTTTTGTCATCAATTTTCAGGAGAAAAAAATCCCAAACCACCAAATAAAGCCAAAGTAAAAATTGCAATTCAATGGAACAGTTTCAGCGAAAAATTTCTTCAACAAGGACAATGACCTCAGCAAAAATCTTCACATTAATTATTTTGTCCTAGGGACGCAATTTTCACCAATATTAAAACTAATTTTACTTAAATTTTCAGGCCAGATACTTCTCTCTGGGTTTATTCAACTCCAAAGGTTCATTTACTTTAATAGTCTCCTCCCATGTCCTGTGGAATACATGCTAAATGACTCAGTTTACATGATATAATTTAATTGTACTCTTGAAACATTTCAAAAAAATTCTGGACACAAATAAAGTAGTCAGTATCTGTTTATGTCATATTAAGGGATACCAGCTGCAGCCTACCATAAATATGAGGACTCCAGAACAGAAATGTAGAACTTTTTGCAAGATGATTTCTTGATACTTCATATTGCAGCACTATTTGTATAGTAGTCCAAATTTTTATCAAGATATATAGAAAAAAGAATCCTGTCTCACTAGGCATGTATTATTTGACCACTATTACTGCTGTTTGGGACTTCAAAGATATTTAACCTTCAACCCCAGCAATGACACTTACCTTTCATGAGACATCTGTGTAACAGCCGATGTGTTAAATCACAGCTGTATCTGGAAAGTCACAGCCATAAACCATTTGAAAAAAGACCTTCTCTATAAATTGCATATTTGAAATATGACAAGGTTACTGTCCTGATGCCAACAAGGAATCTCAAAGTCTTTGTATGTGAAAATAAGTATTTAAAACTTTAGAGAGAGATAGAAAGACACTGCTTTCTATTCCACTGTATAGCTTCAAAGTAAACCTTTGCAGTCTAATAGTTCAAGGGTGTTATTTAAGTAATTTCTCTCATTTGAACAAAAAGGAGTGTTTTAAGTCAACCCCTGTTTTTGTTACGAGAATATGATGTTTCATTTTAACTTAATAAAAGAAACGGTTCTCATGGGGTACAGAATTTATACACATGCTGCCTAAGGTACCATTCAAAGACAGAACTTAGTGAGAGATGTTGCAGGCAGTTATTAGTAAGTCTAATAACAATATAAAGTATGGTACTGTAACTCCTATAGTGACATTACCATTTTGTTTAAGGGGAACATCAACAATTTTTTTGCCCTTGTATCATTGTGTTATAGCCTACTTTCTATTATTTATTTATCTCGTTTTCAACATAAAAAGCTGTTCTAGTTCTTTTTTGTCTTCTTCCCAGTTCCAATATCCTGTCTTGATCGCTGCTTGGGCCATTGACAGTAGCAATACTTCATATGAAAATGAAGGGTTGTTGCCTCCTTGTTCCAAGGCAGTTGCTTTTCCTTCACACTGATTTCAATTAATTTGGAAGGAAACAGGCTCATATGTTATCGGGAAACTCAGATTTTCCTGTTCATTTCAAGCTGACTTGTGAATTCTACCTCTTAGGGGCTTTGTTAATGCTGTAGTTGTCACTGAACATCTCAAATTCTTTTTCTTAATACCACACTCAGAGTGAAAGGAGGGGAAACCAGCAGCTGGGGAAACCAGAAATATAACAGGGAAAGAAACTGATTAGAGTTGTGCCATTCTGAACACCAGAACACCAATTTTATTAATCAATGTGATGGGAATAGAGCTGCCTTACAAAATTGTTACTGTTTTTAAGGATTTTTTTTGAGACAGGGAAAGAGTGAAACCCACACATTTTTAATGGCTTTCATCAAATCTCTGAGATTTGAACAACGCCTTGCACACACACTCAGAATTTCCGAAGTTTTACTCTTGCCAGTACAACTATAGGCTAGCCTTGCCCAGATTACTTGCTTAGATCCCATTTTCCCCATTAACTTCTGCAGTTTTAATGGTGTCAGCCGAACTCCACTGCTATCAGAAAGCGGGAGAGTAAGGAATTCTGGCAGTGACAACTCAGTGAGAAAGTGTCATCTGTCCCCCATTCAGACCCTCTTGCTGTGCAGCAGTAGTGCTGGCAAACACGTACTCTCAGTCCTCCCCGTGTTCTGCAAACACTGCTACCTTCTTCCCTAGATGTTCACACAGTAGCCATGGAGAATCTGCTTTCTCTTGCAAAATGCAGTCTTTCAAAATCTTGCTGATTTCTTTCTTTTCATCCTCTTTAAAAGTAATTTTTGTTCTGTTTTATCTCTGCTTTTTTTCTTTTTGTTTTTGCAATGAGAAATCAGAGGACAGGAGACAGCATCTTGATTTATCTTGAAGAGCAGCTCTATCCTCGTCTCAGCCCCAAAGGCAGACTTCCAAGGCCACCCTACTGGAAGGGTGGCCTGTGCTTGGCATTTCCCTGTGGTTTCTTTCTGTACTCTTTCTGTTTGAGAGATTCTCTATGAGAGATTCAGCATTAACCAGATAAACACATTAACAAACAAGTCAGGTCAATACAGGCAAGCATACAGTTTTTCCCCAGACACAATGGAGCTGCTCACTTTCCCCACTGATATCTGTGCTTCCAATGACTTTAAAACTTTACCAAGCCCAAAGCTTTAATGAATCCTCAGAAAAGCAAGAAAACTAAATCTGTGTTTCTTTAATTTTTGCCCATTTCCTTCTGCTTCCCTTCCCATAGAACCCTGTGCAGAATGCTTGGGAAGGGAGGCTAAACCCAGCCTCCCCACCACCTTTATTTTCACCTGATATTTGGAGGGAGCAGTGGCCTCACTACACCCTGGCTGGGGATGGCAGAGCTGACACAAGATTTTCAGTGCCCAGCCCCACTGTCTCCTCCTGCGGAGACCCACCACACAAATTCCTGCCCCAGTCCAGCCCCTACAACCATTCCTCTTCCTTTTTAATAAGGATTTTCTTTCCTGTGTGATAGGAGGCACCATCCTTCAGTGTGACTTTATTTCATAATGCTTTTCCAGTGATTCAGAAGACTAACCCACACTATCACACCACCCCAGCAGAAGCTGGTTTTCCTCCCATTGAAGTCAATAGCAAAATCCTTGTAATAAAAAGAGAAACTTGAATACATATGAACATTAACCATATCCTTTCAACATTTTTCTCTGCCTAATGGAGTATATTAAAGCTTCTCTGCATAACTTCTGAATAGTACTGCATGCAATTTCATTATTAAAGTTTCACTTAATTTAATACTGCTTTGAGGTTTCTGGTTAAAAATAAAATATGATTAATGCTTACAAAAGAGAATGTGAAATCGGAGTGTTAAGAATTCTGATAATGGCTACAGTTTCTGGGTAAATTGCTTTGGTAATTTTCATAGTTAAACACGTTAATGTTACCCTTGCTTATTACAGTTCCCCACCCTAAAAGTCACTTGCTCTTCCTGATGATTCTTTTTAAAATTAATTAGTTAGTGTGGCATTTAGCTGCTAACTATAACACACAAAAACCAGTCATTTTCCCTGAAGGTCATTGGTGTCTGTACACAACAGAAAGAACATGAAGACCCAGTCGCAGGCATTTATCCTTCCTGCATCATGAATGAATTTCTGCTTTAGAGTAAGGAGGATTACCAGAATTACCAAATCTCCCTCTGGCTCTCTGCTAAACCTGAGTTTTCAAGAGAAGAAAGCTCATACAGACTAGAAGGATGAGGGACAGCTATGATGTGCTCCAGGTCCAATCTGAACATGTCATCAGGATGCCAAGTATTTAATGACACTCTTAGAATATTGATTCCCAAAAATGGTTCTAAAATTCTAATTGTCCTCTGGATAAAAATCCATAAAATTGGATAACAAATAGAGCTTTATGGTAAAAATCTGGCACTGCTTTGGACTAAATGGATAGGAGCAGCACAAAACCCAGGACTGTGTTTCAAAAAACTGAGTTTCATAAATTCTTGATCGTGACCCATGCAGGTTCATATCCTGGCTTCCCAGTCAATCAGTGAAAGCCTATTAGGATAATCAAGGATTCATTAGAGAAAGAAATTGGATCAAATGGAGTAAAGAAAGCCAGATGCTGACGCCTTCCTATGTCCTTCATGCCCTACTTTTTCATTCTATGGGTTTAGCTGGAACTTTTCTCACACAAGATGGACATGCTGTCAGTCTATCTACCTATTATCATGTAGTAAAATAGAAAAAACAATTAAGCACAGAAGACATATTATGATAAAAATTTAAAAAAACCTGATAATCCAACAGCAATGCCTTGGCTACATCCCAAGCCCCCCAGTCCATCTTCTTTATTAATTATTATTTATTATTATTGTTATTATAGGAGATCCATAATACCCTACCCAGTGGCAATATTTATGTAGGACTTGAATATAATGAGGTGATCTGGAATTCACAATGAGGGGTCTCCCTGCAATTTGGGATGCAGATAATCACATTTTCCAGTGGGTTTTGTTAATTCACATTTGGCCAAGACATTAAAAGCAATTATGACATTAAGCTCTTACAGGTTTAAAGAGGATCTTTTTAGATAAATATATGTGCATGATAATAGATGCTTTTTAAAAATTGAAATTTATTTCACAGATGATCTCCAAAGAAACTACTGAATCCCAATTGCTGGGGAAATTTGAATCTGCCTGCTAATCTAAACTTCACAGATAAATTTTAACTAAGCCTTATTAAATAGAGAGAACCTAATATATGTGGTCCTTCCTAAGAATTATGCAATACTAGCCCCTGACCCAGAAAATACTCACCTTTGGGCATAAGTAGTTCTATTGAAATCAATAGAAATTCCCATAAAAGTAAAATATTAACTTAATGTTTTAGGAATCTGTGAATAAGTTGGACCATACTTTTTTATTTGAAACCGATCTTGAAAATTAACAAGCCATAATGATCTAGAGAAGGAGATAAATTACAAAAGAAAGGAGTCAGCAAATAACTGGTATTTCTTGCTGCAGCTGCAGTTTAACCAATCAGATCTAAACCAGTTATGCCCTTTATGAATACTGAAATCCAGAGTGATATCTTAGTCATAGGTGGTGGATGCAGGGATGCTCTTGTTGTGCTTTGCTAAACCTATGTATCCTTCACTTATAGTCCCATTTAACTTGAGATAAAGAGTTCTCCTTTTACAGTCATGAATAAAAATTTAAATATCAGTATTGATTAAAGAAATATAAATAAGATCCTCAAATAATAGTGATGAGATACCCAAAGCAAAACCTATAGATAAACAAACAGAACATGCATATGACTAAAAATTTGTTTCCCAGCCTACATCCACTCCACTTGCAAAGGCTTGTCATCCTTTATGCAAATGTGGGGACAAAAAAGGCACAACTCATCTATACTGTATCTATTCCCTTCCCACTCAACATATGTTTTGCTTTTATTTTGCAGTTATATCCTTCTACTAAAATAAGTATTTTTCCTAAGAAGAAAATTTCTTTCTCTAAAATAAGGAGGATTTGATAGAACATGGAAGACTTGAGGAGAGCTTCTACTGCTTGATCAGTAAATGTTTTGTTTGGAGACAAATGGTTAATGAATAGAACTTGCTCTCATTTAGAAATAATAGGGGAATACATATTTTGTTTCTTGACTAAGTATCAAACACTATAATAAAATATTTTATGGAGAAACCAAACTTGCTTATACTTTACAACTCCAGCATTTGAGTCTTACCAGTGCACGACCGTACTCTAAAAAAAAAAAAAAAGGAAAAAATGATGCGATAGAGGCAATTAAAAAACCTTATAAATACCCGAAGGCAAGGAGGTATTTTCTAAAAAAGTTAACATAAATCATGGACTCATTGATGCAGCCAGCTACAAGCAGAGTTTCCAGAAAGAAGATAAGTTGTGAGCAGAGAGGAGTGTGAAACCAGCTACATACCAGCACCCTTAAAGATAAAATCCACGCTGCAGAGTATTGCAGGATGCAGAAATACACGCTGCCTGCCCAGGCACCACCGAGAGTGGGAAGGAAAGAGCAGAGCCATTACTTATCCTCACTGCTTTAAGAAATCACATCCCCAGCAGGGAACAGAGACAGTTCTACAGCTCTCTCTGTTAAGCATAATTTCTTTAATAATCGTTTCTACAAGCAAATTTTTTCTATCCAAGTCAGGGCAAAATAAAGGTACATTCAGTAATTTAACCTTGCTATGGATATTTCTAATGGCCTGTAATCAAAATTCCCACTTCAGTAAAAATATAAGGACACAAACTCGAATGAAGATGTTAAGATAAAGGGAATATCAATACCATAAAGTTGCTGACAGAGAACAAGAATTGCCTCCCACCTATAAGGCTCAATACACAAAGAAAAATAAGGGAAATAAACCCAAAGACACTTTAAAAAATTTTCCTTCAGGCAAGCTTGCTCTCTCACAGGCTGCTTCAATTTGCATCTCAGATGCATAAGGTATCTTACTTAGCTAAGAGGTCTTCCTGTTCAGATCTTGAGACCTGCATTGTATCAGAAAACAAATTTCAGAGTTTTTCAATTCTGTGTAAATAGGGTGCAGGGGAACAAATAAGAATTTACTCATTACTCTATTAACCCAATAACCCTATTTTGAAAAAAACTAAATTCAAAGCCAACAGTCTGTTGTACATTTCAGAGTGGCAGCTTCTCAAAACTCTGACTTAAGTATGCGGATTTTTATGAGTAGTAAAAGGGACGTAACAATGAAAAACTTTGGCTCTTGTAATCTGTGTCAGCACAGGGTATGTTTATAACTACGGTCCTAATACTTTCTGCAAACATTGGGGGGACATGGTTGGAATATCTGGGTATTAAATAAGAGTCTAAAATATTAACTTCATGAACTAGTTAAGTATTAACACTATATTTTTGATCTCTTTCTGTGCCAGAATTCAAACCTGGGGTGTAGACAGAAATTCATAAAGTCTTTAGAACAAATCCCAGTTTGTTGCCTGCTGTACAGAATCCATGGGAAACATTCTGATCAGCTTCAGAAACATCTACTAGTGATAAAACAGACCATGATGAAGCAATCTGAACACTTAAACAAGAAGGATGAAGAGTAAATAGGGATTTACTGTGTGGGGTGCATTTCTTCAAAACCTGAATGAAGGGAAAATTAGTTCTGCAGAGCAGTCCTCAGCTGCCATACAAAAGGGGTACTGGACCCAAATCTTACAAACATTTCCAAACAAAACCCAGATTTATCAATCTCAAGGCAGAACTTACTAACATACATGGCTATATTTCAGCAGTCATCTCTAGTAACAACTTGCATTAGTTTTCTTATCTTACTGCATAAGGATCTTCCCATTACCTGGGACAGAACACAACTCTGTCAACAACTGATTTACTCCAGCAGAACGTGGAGGAGTATCCATCACTTCAGTTTGCCTTTTTCCTCTTATGACTGCAAACACCTCAGAAACATCCCTTCATTCTCTAATGAGGAAGGAGGCAACACTCTAATTTTCTAAGTGCTCTCCTGTCAAAAAGTTGATCTGTTCTCCAACCTATCCACTTGCAGTAACTCAAACTACTAACCCTTCTCTTCCAGTCTGGATTTCCACTAGCTTCTGGATTACCCTTTCTACAAAGCTTTCCTACTGTACTTCTCTGAAAACCAATATGACATTTAGAGTTGAGAAAGTTGAAAAAAGCAAGGATTCTCCTCAGAGATAAACGCTTCTCTTGCTCTTGGGTTGCTACCAGGAAATCTGAAAGCCTCTTGACACCAGACCTACCTTCTCCCTTTTCTTCCTTTTTAATATTATTGTCTCTCTTTTAATTATTGTGGCACCAGGAGACCCCAAATGCAATCAGTGACTCATTCTGCCTGTCTCTGTGAAGACATATGGTATGAGACAGCCCTTGCCCTGAAGAGCTTACAGTTTAAATAGGCAAGACAATAATGAGACACATTAGCATTGTTATCACCATCTCCCAGGTGGGAAATCGAGTCACAAAGACGGGAAGCAACACGCTCAAAATCACATGTCTACACCATACAGTGAAGCATGGTTTGGTCCTTTTGGAGTTGGCAAACATTAAACTGATAAATTGACACAGTAGAAAGACCCACTGATGTGCCAGTTTGTGTGCAGAAGCTCTACAGACCAGATGTGCACCATTTCAGCTCAGACAAGAAACCCTGAGAGCAGGTTTTGCATTCGGGCACTTCCAGGGTGACCAAGGCAGCTGTCCACACCACACTCCCATTTTCCATTTGGTCTGGGTGGCCCGGGATGCACTGAACAGGTGCCCATGAAAAGCAAGTCATGCAGAAATATAAATTTTTCAAGACTCTATCAAGTAGATTTCTTTCAAAGCCACTTACTCTTCCTTACGGTGTTGCTGGTTCCCAAGCAGGGAAGTGGACCTTTCCAACAGACTCGTCTTCTCAGCAATCCCTTGATCTGGACTCCAAAGCATGGGCACAAAATCCCTATTTTCATAACAGTGAAGATCTGAAAGTGAAGCCAAATCACTTATTGTGCCTCAGTTTCCAAATATCCATAACCTGTTTAAAACTAAGAATACCTTACATATTTGAAAAATAATATGGTAAAAAGTAAGACAACTGCATGCAATTTTATGTCCTCTGAGGAAAAATGTGTTTCTGAAATGACCTTATTTATTATACCAAAAGTGGGAGATTTCTCTTGTCTTTTTGAAGTGATATTATACTTATTTATAAGTGACATCCCTCTCACTTACACTTGCACTCATTTATTGAATTCATAACATTCAGTGTGATTCATCTGTTGAGGGGCTACTGCATATTGAGCTAAGATGTTGTGTTGATCTCTTATGCTTTTTTCTTTCATCTGATTAACAGCACATTAAATTTTATTTCTTTTATCAGGAGATTAATGATCTTGAGCTTTGTGAAATTTGCATATGTTTTTCCAGAATCTAGTGGGGAAAAAGAAAATTCCATCGTGCTTTCTTGGGCATGACTTCTTTTTGCTGATAACCCCAGGATATCTTGAGATTTTTGCAATAATTTGGAGAAGTTTTCCATTATAATTTTGAAGCACAAGGTCGTTTTAATAAAATGACTAAGAGCTATGAAATTAATTCCCCCCTCCCCTCCCTCCAAAAAACTGAAAAAATGACAAAATAAAATAAAAAATCAACCCAGAAATCAGCATGGACTGTTGTGACAATTGCACTTATAGTATCACTTTTGCTATACTCTTTTTCTTTTCTTTTTGCTATGTATGATATAATACCCTTTTCTTATTTTAAGAAATACTTGAATATTGTGTAGAACATGCAGATTGCTGCTTTTATTATCAAAAAAGTAGTTTGGATGTGCTGCAGTAGTACTTGACATTTGTTATATATCTTGATCTCTTTCAATATTTCAATGCAAAAGTACCACATACCAAGCTGATTCAGATAACTCAATATTCTACCCTAATTATTTACTTCCCAAATGCACATGCAACACTTTCACATATTAATAAGTTGTTACATTTTTAAAAAAAATCAGCAAGTCTTCAAAAAGAAAGTAAAATAAGCTATATTTCTTTGAATGGTTAGCCTGCCAGAAGGAGTGAAACTGAAAACCAAAGCAATAGAAAAGATCTCCTGGATAAGGTCCATGTCACACCATAGCCCTTCAGAAATTCAGCCAAACCCATTGCAGAACTCATTAATTTTTTTACCACCTTCATGTGTTAGTACTCTTGGTAGCACCTCCTGATTGTGTAAGATGAATGCTAATTTGATTTTTTTCACAATTAAAATCATGCTACCTGTAATTCCACTATAATTTCAGTCATTTGTTTCCACAATTCAAAAGAGTACAGCTGTGTAACACAAAGTCTATTTTATGTATCAGGCAGTTACTTAAAGTAGTAACTATATGTTAGCTCCTTAATGAATCTCAATATGCAGTCTATGGGGGATCAAGAATGATATCCCATTTTCTAGATGGGAAGATAAAGGGGAAAAAATAATTTAATTTCTAATCCAAGCATACAAAAATCAATCTAAAAGATTGCCACTTTATGTTCTAAGCTTGACTGTATTTACTGGTGTAGATCACGTGCAAACAACAGCTGCCATCTCCAGAGTTCACTCCATGATCTATTCAAAGGTTACCCAGGAATGTAAGAGAGGACAGAGGTGCTCTGAATCAATTAGAATGAGCCTCAAAATACATGGTGTTCTCAATAATCAGTTATATTAAAGCCTTCCCTCAAGTTTCCCCATGCCCTTTTATATAGACTCTTACATTCATCAGGTATTCACATCATCTCTAGGATAATTTGCATAAGTATCTAATATTTAAGGAGGTATATGATGGCCTCTAGTGGTGCATAACAGCATGAAATGATGAACTGCTGCTCTGTTTCCTCAGAGTTTTAAATATAGCATGATAGCAAAACAAACACACATTCAAATTGGATCTTCCGAGTTAGGAACAGCAGAATACAGTACACAGCAAATGTAAATGGTTCATCACTTTTTGCTTGGTAAGAAAGAAAAAATTCCTGAAGCCATGATGATTACATGAGAATAATTTAAAAAAATATCCAAAATCTTTACTCTTTAACATTGTTTTCTCTCTCCAAGTCTTTTGATCACTGTACACTGCTGGGCTGTGCCCTGCTGGTACTGCAAGTCACTAAATCTTTGGGAATACTGTGGATACTGAATGAGAAAATACATCTGATTTTCCATAGAGAAGGTGCTTACACAGTAGGTATTTTTTAGCCTGAATTAATCCTTCATGTTAAAAAATACTTTTATCATTGTATTTGTGAAATATTTTTTAAAAAGACAGTACTTAATAAATCAATTCCTAACAATAAAAACACCAAAATAAAATTTTATCATACTAATTTGACCTTATTCTTACATATGGCATCTCATAACCCAGAGAACTGTAAGAAGGCTCACACACAGGTGATGGGATTAACTACTGTAGTGCAAAGAACAGACATGTAGAAAATTAAACACTAATACGATCTTTAGCAGGTTAAATATTAAACAGGCACCTTTCTGTGCACCTTCTCTTAAAGCTATTTGACATTTTTGCTTAAATCACTTTGGTATTTTTATTTCTACATTGCTTCTTGATTTTCTCTTCACAAATGTTTAGTAAAACTATCAACACCTATAGGTTGAAGTTTTAGGCTGTTACTCCATCCTGCAGTTCCATGAATCTTTGGAAGGAATGCTATGAGTATTCATAGATACTAATTTCTTTTTAAGCAGTAACTCACAATTTCCTGGAAAGTTTTCCTATCATGTTTTTAAGTTTTCTAACTGGAAATACACTCATAAACATTTCTATTTAACAGAATTCAAAAGGCAAAGCTACTGATCTCAGTCAGTGGCCTCCACAGATCTGCTTCAAGCAAATTTTCAGAAACTAAGTCCTAAGACAGACAACTGCTGTAGCTCATTCCTAAGGAAAATGCAGAGATCAAAGGATACAGTAAGGCCATTTAAGGGAGCTTCTGAATACATCTTTCCCTCTGTTATACAACGTTTTGAAACAGCATCCTTCTTTATCCTGGGCTATCTGCAGACTTAATCCACACATGCTGGGGACAGAAAGTTAGGGCAGAGAAGGATGATTCTTTTTTTTTTTTTTTCCTAATTCTGAGAGCCATTTCCCAACTACTTTCAGAGAGATATAAGCCTGCAATGTCATAGCCCCTTGCCCCTTTTCCTTAATTTCTGAGTTTTTGCAAGGGAAGTTGTTTAGGTGCAATCTGACAGCAGCAAACAAAATATTTTCACATCAGAACAGAAAACTATAGCCAAGGAAATGCCTAATCAAATAGTAGGTCATTGATTACTCTCCTTTAGTTTCTTCTAAGTGAAAACAGTAAAAGTTGAATGAATATCTTAAATAATTCTGAGAAGTTTTCAAATGTATGCGGTTTTTCAGCTATACCTTTTTTCCTGGCAGTTCCTCACATTTCTCAGGGTCTCATGAATTTTCAGTATCTTACTACCTCTTTGCTACACAAGCTACTCCTGCTACACAGAGCTCCCCTAAGCACTGCATCCCGTGTCTCAGGGTGTGTGAACCATGTTTTCCCTGAGCCAAAGTGAGCCCACTAGATGAAAACCAAGAAATGATCTTTCCACAGAGGGATTTCCTCTCTCACCCTCTTTCCTCCTCTGCCTCAGAGTCCCTGTGCTCAGCATCACTACCCTCCTGCTTCTCCCCCTGGGATCTGTGTGCCCAACACAGTGTGAAATATTAACTAGATAATGATTTTTTATTTCTCTTTCTGGAGATCAGAGGAGCTACTAAGAAAACCACTGCTATGAAGCAGAATGGAGCTGTCAGCTGAGGAGCAGCCACCAGCCTCTGTCTGTGCAGCAGTGATGTTAATGCACAATGCTATATCTTAATAGCCATCTCAATTGGCTATTAAAATGCAGCACTGCACATTAAAATCACTACCCCACTGCTGCAGGAATACTTACCAAAGATGCAGTCTCTGAAAATTACCTCTTGGCTCAATGGAATGCTGTTGTGCCAAATGAGCTGTCTCAGCTCCTCTAATTTTCTGCTAAAGAAATAAAACTCTTACTTTTTAATTTTAAATATACATGATTATGCTGAATGGCACATCCAGCCACGACAACACGCAGACAGCACAGGTGAACTGCATGCTGTGTCTCAGAATTCAATAGCAGAAGTACTCTGAACCTCCTCAAGAAAGCTCTGCTAACTTCCAGAGCAGTTATTATTCTCAATTTCTTTAAAGAATGCCTCTTAAAATAATCTGTTTTCAGGTATTGGAGATGGGAGAACAGGAAAATGTAGCTGGTAGGAGTTTGTTTCTGGAAACTTACAGGTTATAAGCAGGAGAATTCTGAAAATGTGGGATAAGAGAGATGATGAAGGCTGCAGGATGAATGTGGGGGTTAGAGACATGAATGGAATACATTCAAAAAGAGGAAGTGGCGAGGCTGGTAGGCTGCATAATACAGGGGGAGGATGAAGCTTAAAAAAAAATTGTGTCCTTTGATCCAAACAGATGGTTTGTGGGATAACTTTGTCTCAACTTCTGAGTGCATGGATTCAGGTGAGAATAAGGAAAACCACAGAGGCAAACATAAAAGACAGAATGATGTAGTGAGCTCATGGTGCCCTCCCTGAGTCATAGTGGAAGATGATGAAAAGTCAAGACCAAAAGATCTCTCAAATATAGGAAAAATATGTTTCAATTGCATAAGCTTAAAAATGTAGACGGGGTCTCTGTGCTTCAAATATCTACCATGCTGAATTGATATGATCTGAAGGGTAAAAATACACCTGTTTGATAGGCTTGGGCATCTTATCTCCTTTTTTGCTACACATAACTACTATACATCTTGTGCTGCACAGTCCCTACCAGATATGCCTGATCTGGTTTGAAAGGTAGAACTAGTCAGGGATGTTTGTATGAAGCCAAGTTTCTTCAAAGAAAAGCTGATCCCTAAACATTATGTTTTAAGTATCCTGGGCATCATCAGCTTTGTTTAATCTTTTACCTGGATTCCTGATGTACCTGCCCAAGGGCCAGAGACAACTGCACCTTTTGGTTTAAGTCAGACATAATTAAGTCTCCCTCAGAGCCAGAGACTCCTGAAGCTGCAGAGGAATAGCCCCAGGGAGTCTGCCAGCAGGGCTGTCCTGCATCTCGAGTCCTTGACAGAAACAGGCAGCTAGCCCAATGGAGTTGACAATGTTGGCAGTTTCATTACTGGTATCATCTGGGATGCTGACAAGAACATCAGTTTCCACTAAAAATCTAAAGGAACAGAAAGTTCTTATTTGTCAGAGAATTCAGATGTGTGATTTCTCAGATTTAGTCTGAAACCAGTACTCCTTGGCCCTCAAAATCTACACATGTGCAAATTAGAAACAATTATTTTGACAGCTCTACTGCAAAATTGAGCCTTGTTTTCATTTTTAAGTCTTCCTAAAAGAAAATAAAACTGATCAGGCTGTAAAAAAAAAAAGCCCCAAAAACCCCACCCAAACAAAACCATATTCTGAGCTACTTGAACAGATAGGATGATAGTTTATATAATCTACTGCTAGAATTTGCAAATATCTCCCATTATAGTTAGGTAAAATTTGGAAAATGTTGTATGATTAGCTCTTGAATTGAAAAAGGAAAAATACTGCTCTGCAGCAAAGATCACTTCCCTCTTTTCAGTCTGACATCCTACATCAGTCTCCAGAAACACACTAACATATCATGCTGCAGTGACATTTGAGCCTACACAAGAGTGTGGGAGCAAGCTAAGGGTAAGCAGTTCACTGTGCTCAAATGGAAGAAAAAGATTTAGTCACTAAAAAAATTCCTTCAATCCTTTGGGCTTTTGAACTTCACAGAGTGGTAGAGGTTAGATGGGACATCTGGATGTCATCTGGTCCAAATCCCCTGCTCAAGCAGGGCCACCTAGTGCTGGTTGTCAACAAACTCACTGGGCAGTACTTCTTGCTTCTAATACTTGGTTATCCTTTTCGACCTCACTTGAAAAAAAGGCATTTGTTTCTGAATTTAAGTTGGGAGGAAAAAACTAAAATACTGCTCTAAATAGTTTAACAGAAGCTGCGCTGGATTCCACATTACCCAGCACCAAAGCCTGCATGACTTCAGGAAAAGGTGACAGTTGTCGTGTGTAACAGTGCCAGCTGTCAAATGAAAGGCCAAATGAGCATCTTTTAAAAGGCTTTAAAATAAAAACAAAATAAATCTCACCTAAAAAACAGTCTGGAAAAAAAAAAAAAAAAACAAAAACCAAAAACGCTGTGCTGCATCATGTCCTCCCCTCCACCTTTTTCTTCCCCCGCTCCAGTTATGCTTTAAATAATCTGAGCCAGTGCTTTATGCAACACCAATAGTAAGCACCGGGATGATACTGCACTGGTGACCTTGGATTTTCCAGCCCATTACTCCTGACTGGTCTCCGCAAGAGTGCTACATTGCCACCTGCCACATCACACCTCCTCCAATGTCGCCAGGAAGTCAAACTCTGCTCGCACTTCCCCCGGTCCCACCCGCGCTCTGTCACAAAGCTTTCTCTGCTGATCTGTGAGCGGAGAAGTGATCCGGGGCTCTCAGCGTGCTCAGGATCCTCCCTCGCTCCCTCCCTCCCATGCCTGTTCTGTCACTTTTCTGGTAGGAGGTGCAGAAGAAGAGAAGGGAATATGAGCGGAAATATTTCCATTTTCAGCCTGGTTAAAGGAGGGTTTAAAAGCAACAGATGCTGTGAGATTTATAAAGTGTTCAAAAGACAGTATCTATTACAATTTCTAAATTTAATTTTTTTTTTTGAAATAAACATAGATTCTTTCAAGGTATAAAGATGCATACATGGTCTGAATTATTTTGTCCAGAAAAAAGGGTCAAATGAAGGTTTTTGCCATTTGCAGCAATTTTTACATGTGAGCCATATTTGAAGTAATTAGCATAGTTGTTTGCCTTTTTATTTCTACAAAAGCAGATGACAGACTACCCAGAGACCCTAAAGAAAATTGCCTCAGGGGAAGACAAAAGCTGTCAACATCAAGCAGCAAAGATCTCTTTGAGGAAGAAAACAAATTCCCAGAAAGAGAATTGATATGCCTGCTGATGAGCTGTTCAAATATGAAACACAGACACTCAGAGGGAGCCTGCTGCAAACACATCCACAGAAGCAACAGAACATTTGGCAAAAAATTTGGCACTAGAAAAAAATGAATACTGAAAGCAAGCATAAGGATGTGATGGAACTAAGAAATGCTGGCATGTCATACAGAAAAGAAGAGCTGAAGGAAAAGCAAATATGCCTAGCAAGCTAGAAAGAAAAACATGTGCTTTCTGGCAGGCCTGGCTGCTACCAGCAGTAGCGATGCTACTTGATTCAAGTGTTAAGGGAGCATTTTATGTCACACAGAAAAATGTGGTAGATGTGTTGATATTACTGGGTTTTATTGAACAAATACAACACCAAACCAAGAACGGTTTAACAGCCTGCTCCAGAGAGTTAACAGAGAATTTTCTGTTCAAAGAGCTCTTTCAATTCCTACAATGAATTTCCCACAAAAATAGTTCCCATAGGCATATTTAATTTTTTTGTCTAAATGATCCTATTATCTATTAGATGGTGGATGCCCAGCCTGGTTTTTCGTAGTGGGGGGGCCACAGAGGTGGTTTCTGTGAGAAGCTGCTGGAAGCTCCCACCATGTCCAGCAGAGCCAATCTCTGATGGCTCTGAAGATGGACATGCTGCTGGCCAAGGCTGGGCCAATTAGAGATGATGGTAACGCCACTGTGATAATGTATTTAGGAAGAAAATCAAAACAAAGTGGGGAACGTAGTTTCAATTCCAGTCAGAGAAGAGGAGGAGGTGAGAACATGCGAGGGAAACAACACGGAGACACCAAGGGCAGAGCAGAAGGAGGGGCAGGAGGTGCTGCAGGCGCCGGAGCCGAGGTTCCTCTGCAGCCCCTGGTGCAGCCCGTGGGGAAGGAGCTCTGTCCCTGCAGCCCTGGGGATCCACGGGGGATGAGAGATCCACCCGCAGCCC
>VZRO01001311.1:50234-96517 GCA_013397915.1 Daphoenositta chrysoptera
CCGTGGGAGGGACCCCACGGTCTCACAGGGAAGGACTCCTCTCCCTGAGCAGCAGAAGGAAATCTCGGGTGAAGAACTGACCAAACCCCCCTGCCCTGTCTCCCTGCGCTGTTGGTGGGAAGGAGGGAGGGGCTGGGGGAGGAAAAGGGGTTTTTAAGGGCTTCTTTTACTTCTCATCATCTTCCTCTGAATGTGTTAGTAATAAACTCACTTTGTACATCCAAGCCGAGCCTGTTTTGCCCTTGGAGTGTTTTCTCCCGGTCCTTATCTCAACTCATGAGCCCTTCGTTAATTTTCATTCTCTCCTCTGCCCAGCTGTGGCAGGTGACAGCGGCTTTCATGGGTGGACAAATTCAGAGGTTTTTCCTCCTTTTTGTTAATCTTGCCTGCAGATCACATTTCATGAAAGCAGCATTATCTGAGGTATTTAAAACAAACACCATGAGCTATGCATTCTCTTAAGATCATAATTTGAAACTGTCACCACCTACTGGTATCTTTGGTAGATTCCCTCAGTATTCCTGTAAATAATTATTTAGAGAGACATTGTCATCATATATACTCCCATGTCCTAGTGAAGACAGAGAAACTTGGTATCCTTCAGAGGTGTGTCCCTGAGGAGCCAACCATCTAAGAAAGGAGAAAGTTTCAATTCCTGTTTTGGGACCTTGAGTTCCCTCTACAGTTACATGGTCCATTGAAAAATAAGGAATCAGCAGAGTCCACAAGTAGACAATTCTGTTGGAATGTAGGCATCCTGCATGTACTTAAAAAATAAAAATATCCCTCCCCTACTTCTGCCAGCATCTGGGAAGCCACATAAAAAAATCCAAACATACAAACAAAAGAAGCCAAACAAACCCTCAACATGCATAAGCAACTAATGAAAGCAACAAGGTGCAAAAATACTTAATTTATATAATTTGATCCCTGTTAGCTGTTTTATAGAGTCATTCTGGTAGAGCTAAAATAATAATTTCACTACAGACAATAAGGCAGTCATAAAAGAGGGCAGGTAAAGCTGTGACAATAATGAAATTATCTAAGTAAAGCCTATTATCTTCATTAATTTTCACTCACTTTCTACCACAGTGGGAAGATATTAACTTGCTAATATCGTCTATCCCATTCAAAAAGAAATGCATCCCTTGAGCAAATAAGCTAAATTAATAATTTCTTTGTATTAGGGATTAATAATTATAATCAATTAAATGTGTGCACAAAGTTTCTGGTTGAAATCTTTAGATGCAAAATGTGGTTGATTGCTGTTTAAGAGAGTATCCCTGTCTGTTACTTTAGAAAATCTAAAGTAAGCACCTTGTAAGTATAAAGTAAGCCAGACTTTTTTAATAAAATGAACCAGTTAAAAAAAACTTGAATTATTTTACTAAACCTCTCTCTTTCTATAGTCTTTCAGATATCAACTCTTTTTTTTTGCAGTAAAACATGCAGTACACATAGAATTATCACTACCAGTGTGTTCTGTTAAACAAACTGAATAATGAGTTTGCTGTACCTGAAGGAACAAGAAATGCTTCAAGATTTTGCTAAGAAATTTTGTCAAACTGTTGTGAATGGGACTCAAAGAGTAGTTTAAAAACTACATAGCCAGTAGTCATATTCCTTCTGTGGAAGCTTCAATACACTCATCTGAGAATAAAATGTGAGGAGATTGATTGAAGTTATTCACTTCAGGTTTCAAAATCACTTTTCCAATAAATGGAAAACTTCAGGAGCTAATAGGCACAAATCAAAGATCTGAGCCCACGCCTTTTCATGCGCAGTTAGACTAAAAGTGTTGCAAATGTGGGATTTTATTGTTCACAAAGAAAATGATTTCCTTCTGTAAGATTTCTTGGGCCTGGTAACCGCTTGTTACATTTGTGCTTGAGAAATACAGCTTCCTAAATACATGCAAAGAGCCAAACAGGCTTTTAGTTATGAAGGGTTTTGTTGTTTTTTTGTTGTTTGTCTTTTCACATGCTATTTTAAAGGAAGAACTGAAGAACTGATGCAGGGATCTTTGAAAAAAGTTCTCAGATTTTCAAAAAAATCTTTAGAATCCCAATTTCTTTCATCCTTGTTTCATTATTATCCACACCTCTCATTCATTATACTTTTAGTGACTTTCAAAAGAAATGTGTACCCACTCACATGAAATGTAAAAGAAAACCAGCCTAATTTTACTTGGGAGATCACTCAACAAATTATGGTTTCCCTATAAACTGTAAAACCTGTAATATTACTAGAAAAGCTGCTAAAAACCCACAGTACTTATAAGACCTACTTTAGGGTAGCACAAAAAGCTTGCTACTTATATAAACACGAGAAAAAAGATACACCAAAAAAAAAACACCATTAAGAATTCACTCTCTTTTCCATAACTTGTTTAGTAAAATACATAATGTAGTACTCAAAAGTCTCTCTTGAAAATCTAGTCCAGCACCAAAAGTGGACACCAAAACCTATATATTTATGAATCAATAGTAGTCAAGGATCATATGCTTCAAGTAGTGTCACTATCTGCAGACCAAGGATACAATCACAGTCAGAAATTAAAATTACTTGAAGTTTTATATTAAAATGCCTGTGTTAACACGAAATGTAGGTGAAGTCTCTCATAAGATTTGTCTACAGTAAATGATTACAAAAGTTTATAAAACTCTATATTTGATATACTAGAAAAAAGGTCACCAGAGAGTTCTCTGAGATTTAAATTTTTATTTCTATTGCAGATTCCACTATAACACGAAAGAATTAGAATCAAGATAAATTTCAACTTGATTAACTGTAAAAAGTCTTAAATCTATCATTCTGAAGCCATACAAAATAACTAACAGAAGCACAGAAGCCATGAAAGTTACGACTTTGAGGCAAAGCACACATTCAATGGACTCCAGCTTACTAAAGTAGATTTAATTAAACATTAAAAATCTAATCCAGAATATTAGACATCTCCCTACACATTTTAAATTCACGACAACAATGCTTTTATTGTTGAACAATTAAAAAAAATCTGAATTTCAGCATCTTTAAAAACAAAAATAGACAACTGGAAGGATATTTTGCTACTGTCTGTAATGTACTAACAGTGCCCATACCAATACTACAGATCAAGACTTAATTCTGTCTAGAATCTTATTCACTGAGATTGGCAGGGGAAAGACAGCAGGCAATGGAAATTACTGCAGTGTATCAGAATTTGATTTAAATTGCACTCTAAGTTACATCCATTGCAATTCAAAACCACACAGACCAATGATTATATTCTTCAAAAGCAAAAGCACATCAGAGTGATGACCTTGTTATTCTCATTGAGGGAAACAAAGCACACTAAACAGTGCTCCAAAGATATTCTTGATACCAAGACAACTGAATGCATCAAGCCCTTCTTAGAACTTCCAAAGCCATAAATTTTGCATGGCTACAGAGCCCATATGAATAAATCTACTTTCTCTTGTAAGTTTTGCTACTTTTTACAGTAAATGCTTGGCTGTCTTGTTGCAAGCCTTAGACATTTTGAATTTAAGAGTAGACTAAGGGTAAAAAGACCTATTGCTTTTGAAAATCTATGAACGTGTTCTTGTGTAAGATCAAGAGTTTGATTCATTTGTCCCAGGGGCTAGTATTTCCCAAACAGTAGGATAGGAGGCAACATAGAAGGCAAATATGAGATAGCTTAAAATATAAAATAAGTTTAGTAACTAAGACTTGCCCAAGAACAAACTAGCTGCAGTTAATTGATTTCTTGAAGCAATTTTCTATTATGTTGCAAGTATAATCGGCTGAAGGGTTTTTGGTTGTTGATCTAGAGAACAAGAACACTTCAAATGATGGCTTCCTCATACAAAGTTAAAAACAAGAATGGAAACAAACAACCCAACACCAAACCACTCAAAGAGTGCAAGTAGCAAACAAGCTAACAAAATAACTACGTATCACCCCCAAAACCCCAATCAAACAACAACATCTGCCAAGACACCCAAACCAAACGAACAAACTACATCTAAAAGGCTGATGCATATTCCTGGGGACACCAGGAATCACTGTGTCCCCAAGATTCCAACAGATTTTGCAGTAGACCTTCTGAATAGCTACTCAGCGAAGCCCTAGCACTCCTGTCTTTCTGGTGCACATTGCACAGGTCATTATCTTAACAGACCCCTGCTTATTCATTTATTTTCTGTATTTGATACAATGGACCTAGGTGGCCAGTTAGCTAAATGTGCCTTCTGAATACACAGCACTAAAGTACATCATGATTCCTGAATTCTGAAAAGCAAGTGCAAGTTATTTAGAACTGATGCATGCTAAAATAATTTCCATTAAACCATTAACTTTATATTATATAGAACTGCACTTTAAATCCCTGCATAAGAGGTGGTTGGAAACAGCTGTGGATAGAGATGCAACTGAATGGAAGAGAACTCAAATAAGGTGTGAGGCAGACCTCTGAGAAATTACCGGATAAAGCTGACAGAGAAAGACACTGAAGTAATTTAACCTCATGTATTTGAGTTTTGTTTTAAAGTGAATATTGTCAAAAAGACTAGGAAAGGCTTTTTGCCTGTTTGAACTAATTAAGCTCCATGGAAGTCAAGGACTTTAGGAGCTAGGGTTAAAAAAACCCAAAGAAAAAAAAACCTTCTTCACCCGCTGAAGCGATGAATGGAAATTACATGGTGAAAGCTGATTTTGGGGAATTGCAGTAAACATAACTGGTAACACATATGTAATATCATGATGTAATACACATAAAGCTCCTTTTAGAAAGTGTGAGGAAAGAAAAAAAAAAGAATTCTCCTTTGTGAACAGATACAAAAGTTCTTTTATCAAAAGTTCAATGGAAGTCAGGTGATGAATTTCAAAAGGGAATTTTGCTTGACTAAGGAGAATTTAAATAAGAAATGAATAGTGGGTCAACACCTTCTCTTATTAGGTACTTCACTGCCAAAAAAAAAGAAATCCTGCCTTCCTTTGTGTGCACATTTTGCATTCTGAACACACATTGTGAACTCTGAACATAATGAAGACCTGCCTGAAAATTATAAATTCTCTTGGTGCTGCTATTTTGAATTAATACATTTTGTTAGCCTTAAATTACTGTAGTGGACAAACTAGCTGAGCTGTCTTTCTTTCAAAACTGTTGTTCTCAAGGGGCAAATGTTGCTTGTCAAAGCTAAAATCTCTTAATGTTTCCGTGAATGAGATGTAAAGAGTGTTTTTAAAGCATTCACAATGTTCTTATTATCCCAATATAGTGTTTACACAGGATAATGAGATACCATACAGTAACATAACACACACACTAATAAGAATGTATTCTCTGCTGAGAGAAAAAGAATATTCCTCACACTAATTTCCAATGCAAGTACACTGCCCAAAGACCATTTATTCTCTTGTGAGCTGGTGAATTGTTCACACTCAGCTGTTTACTTGACACTTTTTGATACCTGGAAAACAAAACATTGGAAGGGAATATTTGTGAAGTGGAATTCAAGAGGAGCTTAGCAGTGCTGCTGGTTTTGGTGTGCACTATGCCTCGCTGCAAGACTGCCAGAACTGCTGGTGCACCCACACACAGCTTTCAAAACCTGGAATTTGTATTTTTAGGTACTATCTAGATCTGCACTGATTAAATGAATATATTTTTAAAATAAATATTGCATTCAGCTTCCTGGATGCCCATCAATAAGAAGCTGCTAACACTCTGTGGGAGGAAAGATTAAAAAAAAAATAATAAAGTAACTAAAATGGAACTAGAACAGAATGTGGGTGTTTAGTATAACAAGAACACTTTGACAGGAATGTAAGCAGTTTGCAGAAAGTATTTAACTTGATTGGCAGAAATCTCTTAGAAGCAAATTAGTAATGCAAACTATTTAAAGGGAAATTAGAAATACGATTTAAGCATATTGGATACACATTAAGGATTGAATTATGTAAAACCCATCATACAGCATGATCCAGCAGTCCTGAAATCTACTAATTTTATTTGGATCATTTATTCTCATCACAATTTAATCAAAGAAGTAGCTAAAGAGCAGGTTTGATATGCCTGTATAAATCATATTATGAATTAATGGTCAAACAACAATGGTAAATGTTCACTGGTCTGCATGAAGTGAAGCTTAATTCTGGTGTTTGAGTTATGATCTTACCCTATACTGGAATATGTGCATTGGCCTGAGAACTTTCCACCTTGGTATTTCAACAGCCTCTTTTTTTGATAATATGTCAAACTATGTTCATTATAATTATGAGAGCAACATGGGGTTACTGTCAGTACTTGAAAACACGTTTCTTTTTTTACTGAATAAGACGTCTTTTTGTTTCTTCTTTATCGGTACAGAGCAATAACCCAAGGAGATTGCCAACCTACTCTTAAAGACTAACCATTTTTCTGTCTCAGTAAATTCTCTATCAGATATTCTCATTTTTCTTGATAGGAAAAACACCTGCTTAATAGCCATGAAAATTATCAGAATATTCAACCCGTTCCTTTTTTTTTCTATTAAGAAAAAAATAATTTTTTTTTCCTCTTGTTTTGAACAATTACTAGTTCTGATACGATTATCTAATTTAAGGCTAGAAAAGCTTTTGGTTTTTTGTTTGTTTTTAAATTGTTTGACTTGTGGTGTATTGTTAACAAACAAACAAAAACCCAAACAAAACCCCAGAATAACCCCAGGGAAAGTCAAATCTTCTCCATACAATTCAGAGAACCTTCAATGAGTAAGAAAATGCAGAAGGATCAAATCTGAATTTATAAAAATATGCATATTTCACAGAATATTGATTTTCTGATGGATTAAGAAAAAAAATGTAATAGATTCAAAAGTATTTCTGAAAATTGTTCTTTACAGATGTTGCTACAGTAACATCAAAGAAATTCACCCAGCAGAAGGTGGGAAGAAAGGGGGAAAAGAGAAGCCAGCAGAACCTCAATCTTTGTTCACTGAGCTTCTGATAAAAGATGACAAAACATTAATATCTCAAAATACAGATGGAAGAGCTCTCCAGGGAAGGATCCAGGTTAAGTAAGGACCAAAATGTCCAAAATGTGGGAGTGACCATCAGGCAATTTGTCTCATGCCCACAAAACCAGTAAGTCTGAAGCAGTCTCTCACCAGGTGTCCCATAAGATTACTGCAGGTGAATTCCAGAACTGAAACACCTTGACTAAGAAACGTTTTGTTTTGCTGCTTCACTGAATCCTAAATGTTTGGAAGGCCAGATTAAAATAATGGGATATCGTATTTAATATTCTAAATGGGGAACTGTGGTTTACGTGTCTTGATTCCTGTTTGAGACATGGGGAGAGATTAAGAGGTGAAACTTTGTGGGAGTCTCTGACAAAAGGAGGATTCTATGGTGTCTGACCTTGCACAGCTCCCAAAACCCTTTGCAACTAATGTGTTAAAATTTCTCACACAAAAATATTTTTCAAGCACAAGAGACATCTGAAATAATTGTACAGGAATTCGTGTAGTCTATTAATTGTTCCATTTTCTGTACTAATAAAAAGTGAAGATATTAGAATAAAATATGCCATTTTTACGAATGCACTAAAGAGACAATAACTCCATTTGAACTGATGCACTGAGGATATGCAGAGGAACACCTACATACCATTTGTAATTCCTATGGTTCCCAGGCTGCCAAACACAAAGGCTGATGCTTGTACTTCAACTCAGCACACTACTCTCTAAAAACACATCCCTTATCAGCACTTTACTGAAAAGGCCTTTCTGTAATATACATTAACATGTTAATATCCTCAATTTTATTTTTAACTTCTGTCAGAATTCAAGCAATTTTTTGACCAAGGAAAATGTAGGAGAGAAGAAAAAAGACAAAAATTGTGATCTGGGATGAGATAAATGCACAACATTCACAAATCTTCAGTGTTTTCTGGCTTAGCATGTCTCGGGGCATTTAGCAATTTAATGTAATGTAAAAGCTAGGCTTTTTAGTTCTACCCATGAATACAACCATCAGAGGATAAAGGGAATTATCCTGATGAAGCTTTAACTCATACTACCGTGTCCAGTTATTTTAACAGGTTTGTACGTTCTTTTAAACATTTCTGTATTTAGGTCTAATTTATCTTAGTTTTTAGGTTACAGGTAACCTTACCCTTATCCTTACCCTTATCCTCAATGGAGTGAATTTTCTAAAGCTGCTGACCACACACACTGTGACACCAGGATAACTTTGTTAGTATTACCTGGGACCTAAGCAGACAAGGAAATAATAAAAAGTGATGGTCAGCTTGACAAATATATGCCTGCTATGTTTTTTTGTGAATTTACTATGAAAAACACAAGGTTATTTATTGAAAATGGATGCAGACTAACTTACCAGTCAATGAATAAGGAAAGGAAAGCCAAAGTGTTTTTATTGTGTGGGCAGACACTGCCTCAGCACCCCAATTTTAAGCCCATTTTAGCCAACAGATGCACATGCAGTGTAATTTGGTAAATGTACACAGAATGCCAGCAAACACACTGCAGTGCAAAGACCTAATGCATATAACACTATCACCACCCCCTTTAAAAACTCCAAAATCTGAAGCTGACCCTATTTTTGTCACATGAAATGTTTAAAGAGCCTGAAAATCAACAATTTTAAAGAAATAAAAATAATGAGAAATTACCAAAAGTCTCCCTAATAATCTCTCTTAGAATGTAATTATAGTGTAAAATTAAAGAATAATTCTTGTTTTCAAAATAAGGTGTGTTTCGGTGTTTTTTTAAGCAGACTACCACCAATAGCCAAAATTGAGTTTCAATTCAATAGTTATCAATACAACAAAGGGAAGTATTGTCCCTTTCAAATACCATTTCAAAGGCTAATTTGTCTGTGTTTGGGGTTTTTCAACATCACTTTTAACTTGTACATGACTACACATCTGAGTGCTTCTATTCTCAATAATTGCAGAAGTTAAAATGAGAAAAATAGAGATTTTGCCACAAACATAATTGTGCCAGGTAATGACCATTTAATTTATACCAATAACTGTTATCCTCTCAATTGTAAATGTAATGACATTGATCCCTCTATCCTGTCCAGTGCTACAGCTCACGAGAAACATCAACAGGAAAAATGTAATTACTTGTGTATAATATTGATGGGAATCAATGGAGGATCTAGTGCAGCACAAAGTTGAGATCAATAGTGTATGCCCACATATTCATTAAATAGATCCTCAGAACAAATAAGTGGAAAAATTCTAATGAATTCTAATTAATATATCATATTCTTCCTAAACCCAAAAATACTTTAAGTAGCACTTAATGTCATGAGTAAGTTTTCCAAGGAATAAAAAAATAAGTTCAGGTATCAGGAAACTTCACCTTGAAAAATTTTGCTGTATTTGAACATCAGGTTTCTACTTTCAAAAGATATTTTACAGCCCAAGTATAGCACCAGAATGTCCTGTTCTCACCTTGCATCCAGTTCTTTGTTCTTTTCATGCCTATTTGTCCTGCAAAAACATTTCTTAGTTCCAGCTGGTGTTGAGAGGACTGTATAGGTCAAAGGACATGAACCTTCTGAAGTTAAATAAAACCTTGAAATTAAATAACTGAATGCCTAAAGAATAGAGTATATATGGAGAAAAAAAAAACCACTCTCTATAGTTTTTATTTTCTGTATTCCCTTACTTCCCCAACAAAACATAACTCACTGATTTTATTAATTGTCACTAATAGAGTACCAGTAAATTTATTCACTACCAGGAACAATTTAAAAAACATTTAGGTTTTTATACATACTCAATCATCTTTTTTCTTCATTTCTTCTTGTAGCACAGCCCTCAGAAATTTTAGTTCAAGTAAGGCAGGAATGAATTTAAAAGTTTACAATTAAAAAAAACCCTTCTAATTCTGCAAACATTAACATACGTGTGCAGTACTAAGGACAGGGCAACCCCACAGACAGCAGAGAGCTGCTCACCCGAGGCCAATTTCCAACAGCAAATCCCCTAAGTGGAAAAATACAAGCCAGAAATTTTATATTGCAATTATTTATAGGCATGAACATCTAAAGGGAATAACTACTCACATATAAAGAATTACTTCAAGTGAGGGGAAAAACTAACCTAATCACTATTATTTCCCACATTATTTCTAAAATATTTACTATCAAACATAATACAATTCAATAAATAACATTTTTTAAAGTTTATAAATATTTGCTGAAATATAAAGACAGAGTACAATATATATATCATATTTTTATTTAAATATTTTTAATAAAATAGTTAACAGTACACAATAAATGCATAGATCATAATTTGATTTAGATTACTGTGGTGGAAAATCGTTTGAATCTTTGAAATATATTAATGTGAAAGACTGCATAAATGCTAACAAAACATAGATATTGAAGGGAACCAACTTATTTTTAAAAACAAGTCCTTTAACATATTTTAGGGGTTTCCAATTATCCTTTTCTGAAGTTTACCTTTGAATATAACATGATTCCCCATTCATATCAATTTGTGAAGAACTTAATATCTAATAACAAAATGCCACGACCAGTCCTGGCAAAATTAAAAACCAATCAGTATTTGTAACCAGGTAGTGTCTTTTGCTGCTTCTTCCTTTATATAGAATTTTTTGAGAATCAAGAAGCAAACTCAAAAGAGTCAATGAATAATAAATATAACGGGCAATTAAAAAAAGCAATGTTCATGGAGGGAGAGACACATAAGTTACTGGTGTCATTGTTCAGATAAGCAGCACAACCTGTCAGTGACTTAAAATCTAGAAATGAGGAGGAGGGGGAGAAAATAGGGAAGGAAAACAAAAAAGAACAAAAAAAACCCCCAAAAAACCAAAAAACAAAAAACAAAAAAAAAAAGAAAAGGCCTGAGGATATGGAATTCAAATATAAGCCTGAACGAAATGAGTGAAAAGCCCAAATGGAATGTCGAGAGGAAAAAAATTCATAGGACAGCCAGAAAGCAAGGACTGTATCCTGGGAGCAAAGAAGTGAAATGATGCATGCAAATAAAAACTAATTGCTTGAAGACCTAGAAAGGACAATATGAACAAACATATAGAAAGGAATCTCTGAAAATCTGGCACAAGCCTAGCATAAAGCCTTGGCCTTTTCAGCAAAATGAATGCTTTTCCATTAGGTTCCTGTAGAAGATAGTCCTCCAATTTTAAGCCATATAGTGGGTTTTCCTTTCAGAGCTTTGGGCTGAAAATTGTTGTAACCTGTAACCTCAGAAAAGAGACAAAGTATACAAAATAGGGGCTTTCCAGCAGAAATATTCTGTCCTGGTGAAATCCAGCACAAAAGAAAGCCTGCAGAATCTTAGGCTAAGCAGTAATAGTGAGAAGAGGGAAAAAGGAGTTTCAAGCTATTTATGACAGAAATATTTTGCTTTGGTTTTTGGTCCATTCTGTTTCTCTAACCCTCCAATGTTACCAGATTACAGGCACTGTAAGTAAAGCAGGTCTAGCTGATGGTGAATGACCAGCAAAAAGGGAGCATAATTTCTGTAGGATGCAGAGACAGGAAATTCAAATTCTCAGAAACCTTGGGTCATTTCTTTGTAATACCTTTGGAAGCACTGCTAGTAAACAGGTTTTTAAATTCATCAGTAGCTTAAAATAATGTAAAACTCAGAGCAAGAGGTTTGCCTTTCTGTGAGAAGATTGACCTCTAACTGGGGAAAGAGAAACCAAAAAAAACCAGTATATACTCATATAAAACATGATTGCTATAGAATATACTTACATTCTGGATTCACATCAACATTGTCTCCAATGAAATCAAGGCTGACATGTGGCAAGGTTTCTCTCTTTCTCTTAACATAGTTCAATCTTCTACCCCTAGCAAAGTCAACCTATGTATATTTGCAAATTTTGAACAGAAATAAAAAAGGGAAATAAAATGAATTAAAAAACAAAAACTAATAAAAAACCCAGTCAAAACAACAAACAACCCCAAAAACCCCAAATCAAAACAAGCCAACTGATTCTGGCCACAGCTTACTGTTGTGGAAAATGTGGAAGACAAAGACCCTAATTAGCCAGCCCAACCATGCATTAATTAATGTTGAACATCCAAGAGGATGACAACTCACAGTGACTGTCCGAGTCAATGACTCATGGAGAGTTATTCCCACAAAAGAAACACCTTCAGAAATGTGAGGTATATGTTGTCTTTTTAAGCTCAAAATTGTCTGTAAAATGAATTATGACTCACCAAAAAAAAACCCTTACCAACTAAAAAGAATATTAAAGTCTCCCTCACCATATGGGGAATAGTTCTTAAGCTAAAAAAAAAATCTTTTTGTACATCCAAGATTTTGTGACTGTATTTTCTTCTTCTTTCTAAAGAGATTCTTACCAAGCATAAGCATCTTAGATCGCTTTGGTATCAGTAGAAAAATCTATCAGTGTTTGTACAGCAACCTCCCCTCCACTCCATCAGCCCCACCCTCTTATTTCAGACAAAATCCAGGAGTGGACAAACGAACACAGGAGAAATTCCAAAGCAACCAAATCTCTATTTACTATTTAATCACAGAGGCAGAAGCATAGGAATTTCTTCAGGAAATGCGTTCAGAACTTTTCCCTGAGGCAAAACAACATTTTTACTAGGTTAAAGCACTGTGTTTATGTACCTGAAGAATGATAAATTAGAAGCCAGATGTACTGTGGAGTTTATAAATACAGTTTTACTGCCATGAAAGGGAGTAAATCACAAAGCTGTTGACTTGACCTCTGTGCATGTAAGCATTTCTCCAAGGATCAAAACTCAAACTGGGAATAGTTTGGATGACAGCATAGTGACACCTACACTGAGTTATCTGTAAACACTTGTAAGAAACACAGACAGATTAAGTTTCTGTGTTCTGTTCCAGTTAATATCATCATTATTCTGTAATTTGTAGTGAAGTTCAAATCATGATTTAACTCTTAAAAAGTTTCACAGGTTACATCAAGTTCAAAACTCCTGAACAATATCAAAAGAAGGTTAATCCCACTTATTAAAGGTGCCTCAACACAGATGCAATACTTGCAGAGTCTTATTTTTAAATGACTGTACTGCTTTTAACTTCATACCATCATCTCATTACTTGCCTTTCAGCCACAGGAAATTTGTTTGACCCACGGTGATGGGTTGATTTACTTCAGACAGTGTGTGGTTTATGATGGGGAAAAACGTGTATTTTATATGAGGCAAGCTCGTTTTTCCACAATCCCTCACCACTCCTCAAGCTCATCATCTAATGATCACCACACATATACATAAAATTCAGACCAGGTCAGTAAGGTGTTTGTTCTTCATTATCCATTTTTGTCATCCAAAAAAAAAAAAAAAAGAAAAGGTGCATATAGCTGTACTCATAGCATGAAAAATGAAAATAAAGAACTTGCAACAGAATATGGAATAAAATGGAAACAAGGGTGGGGTGGGGATAAAGAAATCAATGCCTGCATCTTGACGTATTTGAAATCATGGCAAGTTCAAAATACCAGTTACAGTAGGAAAGAAAATTCATTTTGGTAAAGGGCTTTTGGTAACATCTGTTTGAAAACACATTTTGTTATATTTTTTAAAGAGCATAGGGAAAACCCCGAAATATTCAAAAATTATGTTCGTGTTTGACTCGGTGCTCACAGATAAGAGTGAGATTTTTCAGTGTTTGAAGGAAAAATCACAATAGTCAGTCAAAGTAGTAATGACTTAATTACTCTAGCAGTATTTAATCAAGGGGTGCTGTACCTCTTTTGCATAATGAGTTCAAGTTTTCAAACAAGACTGTTTCCTTTCTTTCTCAGCCTGAAGCAAAACTGAGAGCAAATAGAAATTTTATACTTTGAAAAGCATGTTTAAGTTAGAGGAAAAGAAGTTTCTTTGGCTTTTCTAACCAATTTCAGACATGTTAGTGATTGGAACCAAGAAAACATACATCATGCTGTTTCTTGAGTCTAGAGGTGATATCAAACAACAACAACAAAATCCCTGCATTGCCAAAAAATTTATTTTGGCTTTCTGATTTTATTTAGTTGTCAAGAAACTGCGAGAACCTGGGAGCAGCCCTCTTAAAAGATAACAACACTTGACAGCAAATACTTGTCTTTCTTCAAGTTGTTTTCCTCTTGCTGACAGCTTTCCAATCTTCTCCAAAATTAGACTGAATTGGTTTTCTTTCCTTACAGTTCCAGTTTTCTTCTGGCTTGTGGTTAGCTGAAAAGCAGCACTGTCTGTGGTAACCTGCCTTAATGAGCACCGCAGGAAAAGCTGACACTACGGAATAAAGTAGCATCCCATAGTCCAGCAGATGGGGCATTTAATTGGCCTGACCCCACTGTTCTGACCTCGGGAGGAAGTGAGGAGGTGGGGGCAGTAATTGTGATGGTCAGGTAGCATTTTGGGACCTCTGTGGCTCCAGCATCAGCCCTGCTGTTCCGTGTGGCTGGCCATTCGTGCCACCGTGCCAAATAAAAACTCTGAAAGGAAGGGCTCATCAGTCCCCAGGTCTCCACCATACTTTGCAGAGGCTTAGGAAACAAGGGAGATATTTGCTTCCACCCAAAAACCAGCATACCCAAAAGTGCCAGACTTCAGGGACACCTGCAGTTGTGGCATTAGGGACATTTAGTGGTGAACCTGGCAGTGTTAGGTTAATGGTTGGACTCTTTGTTCCTAGTGGTGCTTTACAACCTAAATGAATCTATGATTCCATGGTCTGCTAGGGAACTGTGACTAGAAAGACACTTTTCAGAATTACAACTGTGCTTGGGTTAAAATGGAAAAAAAAAATCCTAGTAAATAGATATATTAAAATTTATGCATAAGGGAAACTGCAAAAGTAAAACAGAGAATGTGCTGGTGGTGAAGTAGCAATGTAGAAACATAAAAGCAAAATACAGCATGAAAGATAAGCAGCTTTATCAACTATTCAGTTACTAAAGGGTAAAATTGTAGAAACACACTCTTGAGCAAGCCTGAGAGAAAAACCCTTGGCTTTGGTGGAAATTAAACCCTTCACTGCAGCTGGGGAATCTGGTTAGTAACATTTTCAGGACACCTTAAATTACTTTAGATCACTGGAAATAGCTATCAAGCTCATTGATAACCTTTGCTCATAATCAGCCTTTTAAAATGGCAGTAAAAATCCCAACCACGAGATGAGTGTCCACAAAAGGGCACTTGATTCAAACTGTGACTGAGACTCTCCTGTAGTCTTAACAAGCATGAAAAATGCCCCCTGCATTTTAGAAGGGAACATAAGAAAATATTCAATGTTCCAGAAATGAGAGGACAAAAGCACCCTCTTCTACACATTTTTTTTGTAAAATAAAAGGATAAAACTGTTTTCAATACAATTCTGTTTAATTATGAAGAAAACTTTATTACATTATATCAAAGATATTAATGTTAATTTATCCTAAGATAAAAGGAGGTAGTGTAACTGGATAAAGCTTCCTGGGGTATTTCAGTGGTTTGTTTTTTTTAATATGTTAGTCAAGATAAGGAGTAACTCATAAAATGGAAAGCTTTGAAGTACCTTTTTCTGTTTTTTAAAAAGAAGTATATTATTTTCTGTGAAAAAAACCCAAGCACATTAATAATAATTCAACTTATTTTGTAAAGGGAGTCTCCGTCATGCAGAATTTCAGCCACGACTCTTGGTTCTGCTTAGCCTTTTATTTTGAAGCTTCTGGTTTCTTATTAAAGAAAATGTAAATTGCTCTGAAAGTGTTCTCTCTGTATGGGAACAGGCAAATCTCCCAGGGAACAACCTACATCCCTCAGGATGTGACCAATCGTTTGGCTCTTGAAATTAAAAGATACTACAAAGCCTCAACTTTTTAGAAAATGACAAGCTCGACTTCAGAAATATAAATCACTAAATAGTTGGTGTTCATTTACCACGGAGGAAAACAAATTCTTTCCTGGATTCTCCTTTTTTTTTTTTTTTGTATTTTCTCCGCACCCCAAAGGATCTGTGGCATTTCTAGATGCATTGTATGCAGCGCCCTGAGGGTAATTCTATTTGTATTATTATAGGTGGCTTTGAGAGCACAAAGGGAAGCTGAGCAGTTCTGTCCTGGGTGAGCTGCGAATGAGCTGCCCTGTAATACAAACGGAGGCACCCTGAGGGCACCACTGAATTTGTGTGTGTGTGCCTGTGTATCCCTGTGTGTGCACTCTTTAAAACACAACCAGGACAGAAATCTTTCAGATGAACTGATCTCTAAAGGTTCAAACCTTGAAAGAAGTTTTTTTTCTCTCTTCTTTTTTTTTTTTTTTTTTAACGTCCCTTGGCTTGCTTTCAGCATTATAAGTTTCTCTGATAGTAAAACTACCTTTGTTTTTTTTAATGTATTCAAGGCCTTATGGTTTGAAAATTTTTCCTACAGTGACTGATTGTCAAACTTGTCATAAAATGCAACCTTAAGAATAGTGATTACATTTAAATGAATTAGAAAATAGCTCTTGCATTAAAATTCAAAAGGGTCTCTAAAATACTTGTATTGAAAGCAAGCATTTATATTCTATATTAACTATTTAATTTCCTTTCAATGGTAAGAACCAAAGTTTACATGGGGATTGTTTGATAATAACAATTTAGACTCAACTTTTCCCATCCGACCAATTTTTTGCCCTTATTATATGTATTAGTTAAATAACATTTGTTCTGCCCAAACAAACAGAAAATAACAAAATATGAATACCTACACTAAAATCAAAAAGTTATAATTATTTTTTTTAAAGGAAGATTTATTTACAACTTAACATTACCAGACTGTTAGAAAAATCCAAATGAAAAACTAAAGTGGCATTTATGTTCTTTGCAGTACTGCAAAATAGCAGGGTTAAAAACAAACAAACAAAAAAGGTGAATTTTATCTTGCAAATGCCTGCACGAATCAGAGTCTGACTCACACAAAAAATTCAATCCTAATGGAAAAAATGACCCCCTGAGGCACGTGCAGCTTTGGAACCCAGGAAGGGTTCATCCCGTCATTGATCTGGTTCATGAACATGGAATTCCATTTTATTTCAAGCATAAGTGGATGCTTTTAATCTGAGGACAAACAATAAATCTGATTTTTTCTTTGCTGTTATGACCCAGGCTAGTGGGTCTAGTGTTGTATTATTGGGGAACTGCACACAGCCATGTCTCTACCCAATAATAATTTGCACGCCTGAGATATTGATGATCTTTTTTCCTTAAAGAACCAAGGCAAGCTCCTTCCCAAGTGGGCTGTTTCTCCTTACACACACACAGAGGTGCCAGTAATGCATCCCTTGAGAACAGAAATGCACACTCAGAGCACGTTGGGCCCTCAGGCTAAAAAAAACCCATGGAAGGTGGAGCTCTTGTCCACAGTGGCTAAAGGGGCCATGCTGATTATAAACCACCTCAAAGTCTCAAACAGACACTTAAAAATGAAGCAATTTTAGGACTACACAGTAACTTCCTTTCTAGGTTTATTTCAATCATGCAGCACAAGTGCTAGTGAAAAAATCCGGGTAAAAGACTTTGTGCCAAACATGGGAAAAATCACCTTGAATGTGGATTCTTAGAAAAGAACTGACTGCTCCTATAAGAATGCTGAGGAGTTCCTAGGACACCAGAATAATGACAACAGAAGTAAAAACCCCATTCTTTGCTTTGTGGTTTTATATTAATAAATTAACCAAGAAAAGTTTGGTCAATAATCTCTGATTTTAATGTTCAGTCGTTCAGAATAGTACCATTTCCATCCTATAACATGCAGAGGTTGGAAACAAAACAGGCATTATTTTTCCTTTCAATTTTCTGATTCTTTGTTAAGTGCTGCATTTTTCAATTTTCAAGGAGTTTGACACACTGATTATACATCCATTCACAAGGACAGACTTCAGTGGAGTAGGATAATCACTGTGCAATACAACTTAGAGTCAGCTGGAACAGACCAACCTGCTTAATTATTGTTTGTCCTCATTAGAAAGGCTTCCTAAAAGGTTATGATAATTTATTCATAAACCCTAGGAGTTACAGGGGTTTTTTGTTTCTTTGACTGATTTTTATGGTCAGCTGATAAAGAAAAAAAGTCTTTACTGCATTTTTCTTTTAAGACAAAAGATCAGCTACCTTTAATTCCAGAATAGTATAGAATAGTAACAATTCATTTTATCTGACAGAAAAT
Organism: Daphoenositta chrysoptera; assembly: GCA_013397915.1. NCBI lineage: Eukaryota > Metazoa > Chordata > Aves > Passeriformes > Daphoenositta > Daphoenositta chrysoptera. Next base: position 68,411 of record VZRO01001311.1, read on the forward strand.
ACACTCAAACCCAACATTCAGCATATTTTCAATTAATTTTTTTCAAAACAGCCTGAAACTTTAATTCTTTTTAATGTTTTTTTCTTTTTAAATATGTAGACAAAGGTTTTGCTCATCTGGGTTGAAATTTATTCTATGCAGAGTGTTCATTTATATCTCCCCTAAAATTTAAACTAAGCTTCTCCCTCTCCCCTTAAGGAATGTAATTACTATCCTTCATTTCTTGTAGTTCCCATGATGTGCCTGTCTTCCAAATAGAGAATAATGCATTATCTGTGCCCCAAGGAATTTATATTAGAAGATAAACTATATTATTGTCTGTAAAATGAATTATTTTAAATAAAAAGGGATGCTAGGATGCAATTACTGTGTTCAAGAGGACACATTTAGTTCGGTTTAAATTGATGTTGAAAAACGCTGCATGCTTAATGGCACAATTCAGATAATAATATGTTATAACAGGAACTATATTCATAAAGTCAAATGTAATTTACATAGAGATAAAATATCTACTTTATCTACAGTCTGTACATTAAAATAGAAAATATAGATTGATATTTGCTTCCAGTGTGACACAACTGTGGATAAAGACTTAAACCTTTCCTTGATACTCACCAATCACATGTTAAAAATCTGTGGTGTTCTTTGTGCATCCTAAAACTCAAATGTGCCATAGATATTTCAAAATGCCAATGCTATCACACAAGATTTAAAAGGAAAACAAAAGAAAGATAAAAATAGAAACCAAAGACCCACACCCCTAAAAAACAAAACAACCAAAAAAGCCCAAAAACCAAAACCAAAACGCAACCAACAAAAACCCTCAACAAAAGCACCAAAAAAAAAAAGGAAAACCAGCCAACCCCTGCTCCCTCCCCCCCCCAAAAAAAAAACAAAGAAAAACCCCCAAACCAAACCAAACAAAAAACGCAACAAAATCTACCAAAAGAAATCCAAAAACCCAAATGCAACCAAACTCCTAAACATACATTCAGGGTAATTTTACGATGTTCTTAAAACCTCAAATGTTATAATTTAAGTACACAACTGCAATAACTACATACAATTTCTGCATTATAATAGAGTAAAATAGTAGATAATGTAATATATTGGCATAAACCCCTACAGATCTGTACAATCTTTTTAATAAGATAAACCTTTTCATTATTTGAGCTTGCCATCCTCTTTCATAGCATGCACATTTTAGGCATCTATTTAGTGCTTCTGTCTGCTTGCATTTATTTGATCAATCAACATATTCTTCTATTTCCCTCCAAACCCTCTTCCTCTCTTTTTTACATAGTGATTAGGAAGTATGGATCTCCATATCCTGCTGAAAACATGCTTTTTAAATGGGAGGGTGGAAGATACAAGTAAAACATGAGGAGAAAAGGACGCAAAATGCTAAAATTTATCTAGGAGGTGGTTGAAGACTTCTTGACTAGCAGATGTTATGAATAACCTGTTATATAAAGCAGATATTGTCTGCATCTGATTCTGTTCAGAGGCAGGTGGACGGATTTGGTGATTGCTGGAAGCCATTCACAGCTATTCCGTGCCACACCAATTTACATTTCAGAATAGATTCTACCTTCTTAATTAAAGTAAAATATGGTTTGAAATGAATGAATATGGCAACAAAGGTATGACACATAAGACTAAATTCCACTTAAAATACATTCTTTTATAATAAGAGTATGCACATCAGGAGCAGTAGGAAACCTCTGCTTTACAATTTTGTTTTGTTTTACTGAACCTGCTTTATATGTCACAGCTAGAAATCCTTGATTACTCATGCAAAACCTAGATTTGAAATTCTTCATTTTCAGGAAGCATTGATGAGCTGTTTTTCCTCATATACTAGAAAAACATTAAATGAATTGACCTGTACAGGTTTCATTTCAGTGGACCCATGACAGCTACAATTGCAGTACAGTTTCAAGCCTGGAAACACATCTGTATACTTTCAAATGTTTTAATCTAAGAAGCATCACCATATTTTTGTTCACTTGCTTTCAGATTCTGATTAAGCACTTAACTCTTTCTTCCACAGCTAACTCATTTGAACCAGAATTAGCAGAACAATCTTCAGAAAAAGAAAATTTGCAGTTTTATTCTACACCCCAACTGTTGAATTCTTTTTTTTGTTAGAATGAATGATGTTTTAAATTGAGGATATATTTTCTATTACGCATAAAACAATGCCACATTTCAGGATAATTCTGTGTTCATGACTTTTACATGACTTCATATTCCAAAGTTATAAAAGGGGCAAACTCCTTCCAGAAACTGGTTCTGATGCTGGTTGGATGGGAAACAAGATGACAGCATCAAGAACAGCTGAATCAAAGTTCTGCTCCTCCTGTTATAGGAGTAAAAGACAGGTTTTGGCCCTTCATATGTGGAGTGACAAAAATTCAGTTTTACCTACTGGAAAGCTTTTAGTTGCCTCTGAGAGAAGATAAAACAAATAAAAATAGAAAAAAGAAGAAAAACAAAACATGTAAAAGACAGTAAATACTGAATTCTGAAGCAGAATGTCAAATTGTTTCCTCAGACTAGATGAAGCAAGATATTTGCCAAGCTCCAAGGCATGTGTTATGTGACACACAACTCCTTAGATCACAGCAAAAGCTTATTCAGGCTTCTATTTGACCTATTTGACCAGTGCAGGGTTTAAATGCAGTTGAAATAAAATTGCAGTCAGCCATTTAATCTATATTCCAATTTAATCCATTTTCCCAGTTTCAGAGTCAGTGGTGCTTATGATCTTATCAGAACTGTGAAGTCATACAAGCAGACTGCCTCCCATTTCTTACAAAAAGATTAGTTAACAATAAACAACAATTTTTCCAAGTCTGAAGGTAAAGCATAAATGTAATCTATATATTCATATACTTATTTACATAAATGTGTACGTATGTACACGGAGAGTACTGGTTCTTCACATCCATTTTTCAATATAAAGATTAATATATATTCCCTTCCAAGGTTCAGCAGGATCTAATGTCTTTTGACAGGAGATGAGTTCAATACTCCTCTACTTTATAAAAATAAAGATTTTTATGGACAGTTACAGTAAGGTCACTTGACACACTTCAAACACGTAACTCAGTTAAGAGAGCAATTTAAACTTTGAGATCTTAGTTTTATTTCTGTGATTAATTAGTTATCTTTCAGAATTTGATAAGGAATCTTTTAATATTGTTGGACAATAATTTCTTTCAGCTATTCTGGACAATCAAAGCTACTCAGCCTTCAAGAAGGGATTAACTCCCAGGATTCTCTGTAAGAATGACTTAATTAAAAAGGCTTAAGAGAAGAAATGCTTTAATACAGGAAACGAGAACTCTTTGACCCCTAGAGGTTGACTGAAAGTTATCACTTTCTTGAAAATGAGTGATCAATAAAAACTCCAAAGAGGAATTATCCTTAAAGATGGTTAAGGAATTGCTGCTGCTAGAAAATAAGGAAAATAACTCGCATTTTATGAGCTTCAGGTTCCAGACAAAGCATCCACAGAAGTGCTGAGACACCATGCACAGCAGCTGCTCTACACTGAGCCTACACAATTTCTTCAGTCTTCTGAGGGCTACAAAGAATTAAATGCAAGATCTCTTCAAAATTATACGTTTTGTTTCTGCCATTAGCTTGTCACTGCTTCCTTATGGCAGATTTAGCTGCACACATTCCCCTTCACTCCCACAAATGTTCATCAATACCTGTATCATCTGATGGGATTCATCTTATCTCAAAGATACCAGCATGGAAATCAGAGCCAGCATGGGCTTCTTGTGCCAGCATTGCTACAGTTCTACAACATAGTGACAAGGCTTGGGTGTCAGAAAGTCAGAGAATTTATATCAAAACCAAAGAGAACCCTGGCGCTCTAAGAAATCATCCAGAATATATTGAATCATCTAGAATATAGGGAAAACCAACTGCAGCCAGTAGTAGTTCATGGGACTGAACCATCCAAGTTTTCTGCTCTAGCTAAAGTAAGTTTACAAAAACTGTCAGCTGGTAAAAGCGTTGAATGAGGCAGAAACAAGAGGAGTGAGAGGGAGCACTACAGGATTAAATTAAGCTGATTCAAACAGGATAAAGTAAATGGCTAAAAAGCAGCAAGAAATAATGAGACCGGTATTGGAGCCAGCCCGACAGTGGAAAGTTACCAGGAAAAACCATGTTACTAAACTGTAATGACACTAATTTAATGGATATATCCCAAGCACAGTAAGGGAAACAAATGGACAAACAGATAGAGATACAAATCAACTGCCTCAATAACAACCACAACTTCAGTGTCAGCCATATGAAAATACAGAAAAACATCTCGTTATAAATTCTTCAGTGAAAAACATGTATATATGAGTTGGGTGAAACATTAGCTCAATGTGTATTTAATCTTATTACAAAAGTGTTATCCATCGCCTTCCTCGTACATCTGGATGGAGAAAAAACTCAACTCCAAATGAGCTGGGCAAATCAACGTCAGGCAGAATTATACCCAACTTCCTTGCTAGAAATTCAGAATCACACAGAGATATTTGCACAGCAAGCACAGTCTTGAACATTCAGACCTTTGAGAACAGTTTATAGTCATGGGGAGATCAGCTGCCACTGCCTGTCACCTGTGTTTCTGAAAAATGTCATATACGCAGTCTGTCGATGTAGTGTAAATTGTTTTCGAGGAATTAGTCTCCTGCGGGTTGAAGCAAATGATTCCAAACTCTTTTGTAGCAAGCTGACTTGACATTACAACAGTCAATTTTCTGAACTATTTGCTTCCACAAAGGTATCCTTTTTGTGTGTCCAAGCACAGGAGAAGAAGCAGTGTCCATACCACACCTGCAGCGTCTCCTATCTCAAAAAACCCTGGAAACATGCTTGTAAATACACCACATTAGATTATTCCCAGTTTTATTTTCAAGCTAGGCATGATCCTAAAGGGACAGAAAAATCTTTTGTCCCACTCTAAATCCAGATTTAATAAAAAGAAAGATAATCTGGCCCACTCTTTTCCAGAGATCTTTATCCCTCTTTCCCAAGGTTTCTCCAAGAGTGGGGGTGGGTGCTAGGAGGGGCTGGGAGGGGGAAGTGAATATATTGAATATATATGTCACTGCACACAGAGAATAGTAACTTCTTCAGACTTAGTTGTAGATCAGTAGATAGAAATTTTAGGTTTCATTAACATTTTGCAAGTCTCCAATATTTCAATTTACTTACTCTATTGCTGCTATGGATCCTGAATTTATAGTTCACCGATTGCCAGTTGACTACTAGCCATTAATAAATTCAGAAAACACTTAGAATCCTGATTTTGGTTGAACTATTCGAAGCAAGTGGTTTTTTATCTTATACCACCCTACCTGTTCCAAGGTCCTGGCTCAACTAAAACTCTTTGTCCAGCTACTTTGGGCTGGTTCTTCTGGGTAGAAGCTACAGAAGTGTTTGGCTGACTTAATGGAACACATGCAACACAGTCAAATTTTGCATTTCATTACACAACAGAATAATCATGCTATAGACACAATTTATTCATTCAAACCTGCAGCCAACATCAACTTCTCTTGACTGGACACCATTTCACATTTCTGATGCAGATACAACCTCAAAAATTACAACACTGCCAGTTTAATCTTAATTCCATTTTTTTCCCTGCCTGTAACCTTCCAACAATATTTTTAGTTTTCATTAAAAATACATTTAATTCTACCAAACATATTTTCAAAGCTTTTGCTTTGGAAAAGGGCCTCTTCCTTGCATCATTTAACATTAAAATAAAAGGCTGTAGAATAAAACCTCGTAATATATTTGGCAGTGTAAGACTTCTTTTACTTCTCATGCTTTATTTAAGTTAGAGAATTGAAAGTTAAGCGTATACATTTCTACTCATAGACCAAAACTCACAAAACTAGAAATACTTGTCAGCAGAACATTATGGTTGCCAGAAATGTGACAAACTGTAAAAGTTAGAAGCAGCTCTGAATGTTTCTTTACAGTCATGGATGGCATCTTGTCACCTTGTAACACAGGAGCTGCAGCTATTACAGTGGCATTTCAACACAGACTTCTCCTAGGAGAGGATTTAATCTTGTTCTATTTCTCACTTTTGTCTATCTTATGTTATTTCTTAGAACATTTCTTAAATTCTTAGAATGGTCATAACATATTTTAGGATTTTGTTTTGTACTAGGGGCAGATAAAGAAGGAGTAATTCCAAACAATCCTAAATTAAGAAAAAAAATTATTGTGCTTACCACAGCTAGTGACAAGTAAGTCAGGTGGGGACAAAAAATATCAGGCATTTAATTTAGAGGAAATTGTTACTAGTGCTGGAAGACCTGAGCTGGATTTGCAGCATGATACAAACACTGGATAGGAAAGCTCCCTTGTGAAACAGGTGAAATCAAACTTCTCCCATCCCATTTCAGTTTTTTTAGTGTCTGGGTAATTAGGTAGAATATCTATAGCACAAATCCCACCACTTCTAACAGGTACAGTAATTTAAACATGTGCTTCTTTGAGAGTTGTTATATGTCTAAAAAAAGATTGAGCTTGCAGGCTTTGTCCTCCAAAACAGAGACTTCTCTAAGTTTGTCTTTTGAACTTGCCCAAAAATACTGTCACATCACCTTGCTAAAACCAAATTTTCATTCATCAAATAACCATCCATATGGTTTGTCAATTTTTGTAATATTTGTATTAAATTTATTTAAAGTTGTTTACATTTATGACTACCAGTCTTATACGTACAGGGATACAGTTCAGGAGATTCCTCCCTGATTTCCTTTAGGAGAAGTTAGCAAGGTTAATTTGGCACATGATCCACTCCATTGACAGAAAAGTGTGACCTTTTCTACCAAAACAGTTGCACCTGGAGAGGATTTCTGCTCGAAGCTTAAAAAAATGTTGAACCTCTCATCACTGGGATATTTACATTTTACAAATAAAGGCTCCCATACTTCCTCTAGGTATCTAACTGAACCACAGTAACATTTGCAACAACATGAAATACAGTTAATCAGCTCTTATTTAATTTAAGGCTTTTAACTCAGAGTTATCCTTAAAAAAAAAATCCAACCTATCAAACAAAAAATAAAACAAATACATCACTTAAAAAAAACACATCTCTTTCCCCACCAGCAAAAATGTAGCTATGTTTTACATAAATACATTGAACATAAGAAGAAGAACTAATTTGGTTTTTTTTTAAAGGAAGGATAAAAGAGATAGAGGCACCTGGAAGTAGGAATTTTCTATACTCATCATTCTCCTGTATAGGAATAAGTATTTGCTCCAAGCAGCACTGTAGAGATTCATTGTTTGTTTCTTTTGGAAAGCTAACATTTCCAGAGAATTACACTCTGGATTGGACTAAGAGAGGACAGGCTGTGAGAAGAAAATTATTAATTGAAAAGGTTATTCCTAGGACTGAGAATGCACATACAACCTCTCTGCCAGCTTTTTTTTTCTGCAGCAAAGACTAGGCTCAACTATTTAGTTACTGCTCCTAAAACAGATCAAACAAAGTTTTTGAGGAAAGAAGAGACTTAAATGTTTCTTACCTATTCCAAACTGAACATCTTTTTCTCACAGAATTAACACGTTTAGAATGAAAACAAAGAAAAAAAACACCTTGAAAAAGAATCACAAAATCATCAGTGTGCATACAGCCTCTTTCAGCAGCAGCTTTTGAAGTGACCCTTTATCTCCATGAAAATGATTTTTCCAGGGATATTTCTTTCCCATGTTGATTTGCCCTCCTTACACATCACCCAAGGTGTCCAGTTTATTGACCCATCCCTGCTCACCCTTAACACAATTCCTCCCCCTTTAGTTCTAAGGCACCTTGGGCACTGCTTTAATTCAGATGGAATTGTTTTGGACCTATGTTAATGTCAGAGACATAATAATTAGTAGGAGGAGAGGAGGAAAGTCCTCAGCTTTCTGCTGGCTGCAAACCCATGAGCCACAAACTTCTCCTGAATCAAGACCAGTTGTGTCTTGAAAACCACCAGTGACTCCACCACAGCCCTGGGGAGGCTTCAGAGGCGTGAAAGTCTTGGTGCTCTTTACTTGCATTACTCAGGGGAATGCAAGAGACTGCAGCCATAATTAAATCCTTACTCAGAATATATTAAATATATAACTGCTGTCCAAAGAGGCACGTAGTAACAATAATGTTTCATCACACCAGGAATAAAGTCTTACATTAAGCAAAGCAAATTATAACAAGCATCCATTGTGCTTCTTATTCTAATTTGTCATTAGATGTAGATAAACAGTTCCTTTTCCTCTAGAGATAACTACATAGAGAGGTTATAACGTGTAATATTAAGGTTAATCAGATGAGCTGACTGCAAATAACCAGCAGTCATCCAGAAAATTAACATCTGTCTATTACTTCTAAAAGTAAAATTGGATCAAGTATTTTCTAGCTATGTGAACACAGATGATTCACCTTACCTGCTTTACCTCAGTCTTCTCCACCATGAAAACTTTAGAAAAAGACAATTTACTCCCTCTGTGAAGAACCAGGGTACCTGTACAGTTAAGGTTCCTCCTTGACTGGTATGTAGTTTCAGTGACTTTAATATATTTAGTGTTCTTTTACAGAAGTGAAAAATATTGGTATAGGTTTCTTGGGGAAAAAAAAGTTAAAAAAATTAGAGTAAAATCGTTTGATGCCTGCAATCAAATATACTGTAAGAAAAAGTTGAGATATGAAATTTTGTTTAAATCTTTGGACCTACTTGGTGGCAGGGAGGTGCATGCCCTTCAATCAACAACACACTATCAGTTTGTGTTTGGTGGGGGGAAAGCTTACTTCTATTAAAGTACTTTATGGCTTTAAAAAAAAGAAAATGGCCAACCAACCAAAAAAAACCCCAATGAAACTCCCACAAACACACAAAACAAAACAACCAACCAGGAATACTTCAAGAATCTTTGCCCTATTACCTTAACTTTCTTCCCTTTGGGAAAATCAGGAATTCTGTCATCCTTTCTACATACAAATAGGTATTATCTCAATGGGACCATATGTGGGCCTTCTGCATGTAATTACTGAAGTTTATTGATATGGTTTGGGTATTTTTTCAAATAAGAAAAACCATTTATTTATATTTTCCGTGGAAAAAAGTCGCATTAAACTATGTCCAGAAAAACTTTATTTGTCATGCCTTCTCTGAAATTTTTGGAAATACAAAAGTATTATTTCACTGTGAAATGAATTAACCAGAGATAATAAAGACCCTCTGGTTGCACTTCAGTATTCTTTTTATTAGGCAAAGGGGAAAGAAAGGAAAATAGCAAGGCACCATTCAGCAAGATTGCAGCGGAATGTCTGCCAGAGAAATGAACTCCAGCAAGCAATTGTCTTCAAGATGGTGAGATCCCAGCTGTTCCCCCATTTGGATCAAACTGATGAGCACATAGAAAATCGTGCAAGGGAGCTGCCAAACATTTCTCACTGCTCCAAGCAGAGCCAGCAGAGCTGCTGAAACCATAAGGTGATGCTCGAAATGAGCTCGTTCTCAATGTGCTTCTCCCTCCTCGGTGTGTGTGTGTGAGAGAGCATATATTTCAGCACTGAGAGACTTGGAGACACACTGAAACAGAGATAAAGAAAAACTAATTAAGCTCTCTGTGTGCTTGCAAGCATTGCTAGTCATTGTAAACAGCAAAATATCTTGCTCACCAGCCACATTTCAAAGAATCCCAGAGGGCTGCCGCTATCACCCAGGTAGAAGAAAAGAAGGGAGATTGGAAGTGTGACCAGCTGCATTCCCTATTTGCAGAGGAGAGGTGGGATGCAAAGAGGAAGGACATGCAGGGAAACACTGCTTCAGATTTCACAGTAGAAGGGCTGTTGGAACAAACTGTTAATAAGAACGGTTTGCTTAGTGCTGTAACCACAAGTGAAGCTAATAGACATAATTTTCTATAACCTTCATGTGATCTTCTCTAATTTTCTGCCCTTTAGTGTTACTTGAAACAGTTATTTAAACATCTTCTCGTAATTTCTGGATTTCTGATTGTGTGCATTTCCCTCAACAGGAAAAAGCTATAATTTTACTTGACTGTAGGCATCATCTTTTCATTATTTCCTAACCTTTGAACTCTTGCCTTTATGTAGATTTCAGAGGCCATCTGTGCAGCTGGTTAGAATGGTAATGGGTGGAGAAAATCACTTCCAGACTGTAGCTGAAACTCATCATTTAACTCAGACAAGGCCTTGGGTCTTTTGTCCTTTCCTTATTTATAGTGCTTCCTTTGCTTCAAATTCTTTTGTGCTTCTACTTTTCTAACACTAGGAAAGTTTAAGAGAATGAGTTTTTCATTTTTTTTTTTTAAATTGTACTTGAATGATAGGTGCGTTCTGCTTATGTGACAGAGAAAACTGACAATTATTTTACACTGCTTATAAGGGAGACAAAACAAATCACTTAGACCTTTGCCACAGAAGGGCAAGAATCCAGGCCATTAAAAAGAAATTTTGGATGCTGCAAAAATGTACATGAAGCTGTATCTATCTTACAGCATTGCATGTAAAGAGATACAGACACATATATGTGGGTACATGTAGGTACCAAAACTGTCCTCATAGCCTGAAAAAAAATCCTATGGAGGAATTCCTGTGAAGTTATGCTCTTCAATAAAAGAGAACATAGGGGTGTTAGGACAGTTAGCCAACTTATGCTTGGAAATTGCTTCAGCAAGTTTACATGTGCCTTTAAATAACTTGGCTTGGTTTTGTTTATCTCTCTTTTTTGGTTTTTTTTTTTTTTTTTCATTGCAATTTATTATTTTGTTATAATTATTAAACTGTCCTTATCTCAAACCACAAGTTTTCTTAATTTTATCCTTCCTATCCTATCCTATCCTATCCTATTCTATCCTATCCTCTCCTCCCACCAGGAATGAGTGAGGCTTAGTTGCCAGTTGGGGTTAAACTACATCACCAGTGTAAAACAGCTACAGCAATTTCTCAATTAAATAAAGAATGGATGGAAGGACAGAAGCATTTGATATGTGTACATGAGATGACAACCTGCTCAAATTGCAAAATGAGTAGCTGCTAATGAAGGGAAAGTAATGACAAATTAGCCTATTTAAGGAAAAAAAATGCTGCTCTGAAAAAGAGAAACATACATGGACTTAAGGAAAATATTTATTTCACTGAAGACTAGAGCACTCATTTCTAAAATCTTTACTGAGAGGCTGTTGAGATGTAGCAGTGGGGAATGCTTGAAAACAGGTTACAGCAAATCCTATTTCCATTGGTGAAACTGCCACTACTCAGCACCTGAAATAAACAGACCTTAAGGTTTCCGATTTTTGATTTTTTCAACTGTTTGTTTTAATCTAAACAGTGCCATCTCTTGATTCTGTGTTACAAAGAAACAGTAATAGATGTTGTCTCACTATATTTTTCAGCACCAATGCAAATTTTCCACGTATTGTGAAAATTAAAGGGCAGGAAATTTTCTCTAATTTGACAGTAAACAAAAAAGTTAAGCATTCTTTTCCAATATGAGTACTGGTATAGAAGAACAATGTAGAAACAAAAGAGAAAAGAGGGAAATGTGCAATTGAGATGATACAATTCAAGGAATATGTAATAGACAAACCATGAAAAAGCTTACCATGAAAACTTTCTAGCCCAACATACAGAGTGAAATTTATCACACCTGAAAAACTGGTTAATTGAAACATTTGATGGTTGTGGCTGCTGCATTCATTCTGTCAATATTTAATCATTTCCCCTCTAGTCATCTAAGTTCTTTTCCACAAAATAAATATTTTTGAAGTTTCTGTTAAGGAGGTTTCTTATCATCTTCCATTGTCATAATGTTTTTCCCTTTTGGTATCCTGTATATCTTGGGCTGCAATACAATTCATCCTTTTCTATAATCGAATGCCTCACCATCAGATTTAATTCACCTGAAAGGAAACTGTCTTTGCACTAAGATCATAATCCTATTTGACTTCTACGGTGCATTTCAGCTGGTGTTTTATTTGCATAGAAAGGAAATCTCTTTTTATAATCAAGGAGCCTTCCTCTCTCTCCTTCCTATATAGCAGCTGCTATCCAGTAATTTATATGCATGTCCTGGTTGCAAATATTTTGCAAAGCAACATCCTGCAGTTACATGACAAATGCTGTCACCACAATATTATGGAGAATAACTTTAACATGAGGGCTGAACCTCTTTTTCTCACTGTTCTGTGGAGAAGGTAATTTCAAAATCATGTATTTATTCTGTTTCCTATGCCCCACTAAAAGAACAGGTTATTTAATTCACTAATATTTCTATTCATCTGACTGCTTTATGTACATATTATTTAGAAAGATAAATTACATGATCCCAGAAAATTCTCCTATTTAGCTTGCTTTCTTTAGTCTTTTCCTTCCGATTTTTAGTACCAAAAGTATAATAAACTCAGCTGTCCTCAAAGCACAAAAATATTAAAGAAGTGAACTTCATTTTATGTCCATAAAACAGCAAAATATAAGGGAAGAGTGGCAATTCTCCTTGAAGCAGACCCAAGTGAAATTTCCTTGCAGAGTGGGTTGACCTTGTATTTCAATTTTTCATCACTACTGCACAATTTTGAGAAAAGTAACTCCTCAGACTCCATAAAAGTGCTCTACAGAGGAAATTCTGAGAATCACCAACCCAGATTACTAGCAAATAACAAATCCATACAATATGGGTATTCTGTTTCCTTAGAACTCTCTGCTGTCTCTTCATTCTTTTAATTTGTGTTTTTACCCCTTAAACCTCTTCTTTTTAGATCTATAGTGCAGCATATTCTTACTTTCAATTCTAGGGATACATTTCCAAATAGATCTGAGTAAAAACACGCCAGAAATTTTCACTCACATAAAGCTTTTTATGTATGGCAGAACTATAATCAAGAACTTACAGTTTTCTAATTCCTTGTGCTTTTTGATGTAGAGCAAATCTGAAGACCTAACCATCACATTGGTGTGTAGGACAACAGCATAAGGAGTGATAGACAAAGGAAAACAGAGCATGACCTTTTAAATAATAAAAAAGCATTTGGAGTGTGGTGACACCAAAATTAAGCAAGAAAATTAAGTAAAATAGCCTAATCGAAATCATGTCAATAAATCTGGGAACATCAGTGCAGATTTTCCAGCCCCCTAACTCCTACAAAGGGAAAAAAAACCCAAAAAAAACCGTCAGGAAATGTTCAAATCCCATCATGCATCTCACAACCCTGGTCAAGCACACAATCAAACTGCAGTCCTATTGGTCATATAGTGAGAATTTCTCCTGACCTCTAAAAAGATTCCACTCCCATGAAATTTTCATAATGGTAGGAGGAAGACAGAATGAAGTGGGATCTTGTTTCCCTCTCTTCGTGCCCCTACCCCCCCTTCTCAAATAAAAAACCCAACAAAAACGAAACCAAAAAACATTAAACAGTCACACAGTGAGGGAATACACCTTTCTGAATCCCATAATCTAAAGATACAGTGATGGAATAATTTCAGCAAATGAAGGAGGCAGTTTTGCTTCTATTGGATGCAATTCAAGAAAGGTCAATGTTCATATTTCTGTAGAAATGCTGACATTATAGAAATAACCAATCCTGAAATTCTTACCTTCTTATATTTCACTTTGGATTTGTGTTTGTTTCATTTAAAAGTCCAAAAAGGGGCTATTATCTTCTGAAGTTTTCCAAATTTGAAAGAAAAAAATGAACAAAATAATCTTCAGTATAAAACCAGTAAAATATCAGTTATGGCTTTATCCTGCTACTCTTGCAAGTGCTACTTCTCAAGGTCTACATTTCTGATGACAGTTAAGCTGTAGTAGCTGCACACTGAGATAGACTGAAATATTAGCAGATGACTTGGAACCTATTGTTTGGAACACAAAGTAATGAAATTACATTTTTCTTTGTTATTTTAGCTCTCCCGCTTCCATTATATTTATTTTCTACCATTCTTTCATTCAGACAAGACCAAAACATCAACCTGCTTCAAAATCTTTTGGTCAGCAATTGCATCCAAGTCTAATTTAAAACCAAGACTATACAGACCAAAATTACACTGATCACCTCAAAGTTAAAAGCATTATTTTCTCATCTTCAAACCTATTGTCCTAATGTTATTTCTTGATCAAAAGATTACTTACAATAACAACAGAAACTGCAAAAGCCAAAAACGATGGTAGTTAAGAATGCATGAAATGGCTTGCTTTTATTTTAAATAAAATCACAACAACAAACGGTCTCCTGAAAAGTAAAAATGTGGAAGATAAAAGTGTAAGAGCAGATAATCATAGAACAAAAGGCACAGCTAACATTAGGGATAATATTTGCTTACAGGGAATATATTTCACAGAGACCAAAACAGCTAAAAGTATCCACATTGGTGTCACACCTCCTTTAATCTTATTCCAAAAGGGGTTTGGGGAAAAAAAAAAGAATAAAAGGGCATCTTTAAGAAGAGAATTCTTGAACTCTCTGTTGAGGTCAGGGTTTCTCCTTTGGTAAGAAATGTTATATTCTGAACTGTCAGTCTGGGTGGGAATAGATAAAACAGAGTACTCAGAGCAGACTAGTAGTTCAGTGTGACACTAGTTAAAGTATCCATTACCTTCTTGCTTTGCATTTTGATAGATTAAAACCAGGAAAAATATCAGAAACCAGATATCTTCATGGAAATAGAATTTTTTAATAACAGGAGTCCACAATGTATTCATATATATAAACTTTATTTCCTCCTCTTGATTAGTACTGATAAAGAATAACAGAGATTCATAGCTTTTGTTGGAAGACACGTAATTTTGAGAGACATTTAGAAATACATGGCTTCATGCTTTTAAAAAATGCATTAGACCTTTCAAGAAGTAATTTTACTACAAAATATCACTCTCAGACTCTTTGTAGGACAGTACAGCCATTAATAATGCTTTGTTATTGAATATGATATGATTTACACTCTACCCTAATGGCTTAGAATCTCCTTTTTTTTTTCTTTTTTTTCCAGTATGAACAAATTAGCCCTGTTTTCATGGCACAATTAGTTGCAAGTCCTTCATTTTCATTCTGTGGAAAACTGAAGGACAAATCAGTGATAACAGAATCACAGGGTAGCACTTGGGTAGTCAGCTAAGATTGTTGTCTAGGAGCAATTTATCATGTAAATGGTGTCGGCTTTGTTTTATGGAAATCTGAAAACAGCTTTCTGCATGATTGAAGCCTTTGTCAATGAAAACCCCTTCAAAAATGTGACAAATGTTTCTTATCTCTAGGAGATGCTCAAAGGACTTAAGTGATAAAAACTATATATACACTTACTATTTATATCCAGGTCATTCACATCTATAGCATTCTGAGGGTTTAGCAGACCTGCCAGAAACATAAGATTTTCTCTTTTTTGACTCAATTCTATTTTAGGGGGAAATCAATCCCATTTCAGAAGAGTCAAAATAGATTGTTTTACCCATGCTATGTATAAATATTAATTACCATAACCATAAATAAACAAAATGCAGTATGAGAGATACAGAGCATGTTATAGATGATATCCAAGCCTTTTTGGAATGTGAACTGTATGGTTATTAATTGTCACATGTCTCTTTCTGTCAAAAGCCCCTTCAGGGTCTCATTATATCATAGATCTCCTCCTTCCCACTCTGCCAATCTGCAGATATTTTCCACTGCATGTCATGGCTAAATTTCAGCTCTCACAGGTGAATTAATATATATATTCCACTGTGAATAAATGACACAATTATGAGACTTTACATGTCTTATAACACAGACTTATGGGTTTTTTTAAATGAAATTTTAAAAGTCTATTTCACAAAGTCTCCTCAAACACATTTAGATGATTGCTCATTAAAAAAAAAACGTTATTAAACCATCTGAGATAAAAAACAAGCTACCCATAAGCTGAATATGAATGCAACATGAAAAACAGTTTCCAAGAACAGTGCCATCCAACATAAACCTAAACTCAGAGAATGATGCTCTGGAATTAAGAGGAATTTCCCACCTTCTACAATACAGAAGATCCAAAGCATTGATTTTTAACACAAGTCATAATATTCTAAAACATGGGTGAATTCCACCAGCAAATGAAACATGGCTTTAAGTCTCCCATTCACGTTGTTTTTGCTTGAAGAATCAAAGATTCATAAAAAGTCCCATTTCTTATTTTGTGTGCATTTGCTCAACCTGTGCAAAAGTATTATCCAACTGAAGGAGAATAAATCTCAAAATAAGTCTGAATTCATCCTATTTTTACTCAACTTTTCTGATTTTTTTCTACCTCTTTTATTTTTTAAGAAGATTCTGGCATAGAAGGAGGGGTTTTTTGTTTTGTTTTAGAATGTATACTGTGTATACATACACAGATATCAATACCTTCTGCCTTGGGGAGAGAAGGGAACAACAATCATATATTATTTCTATTTTAACAGATGAAACTTTATATTCTTCCCGGCATAATGGACAAAGAATTCTGGTTGCTTATATCTGTTTCTGTCATTGTTTACTTCCTAAATCTATTTCCTTGAAACAATACAATTTTTCTTCAAAACCTTTTCTTGAGGGGGTGGGGCAGACGTAATAGGAATAGTCATGGATGGTTTTTTTTAACAAAAAAGGTCACAACAATTGTTAGAACAAGCAAGGAAAATACCCTTAATTTCTTTTCTTTATCTGAGATCTGAGAAACAGGAGCCAAGAAAGATGGAGAGGGGCTTTTTATAGGGACATGTAGTGACAGGACAAGGAGGAATGGACTGAAAGAGAACAGGTTTAGATGAGATATTAGGAATGAATCTTTCCTTTGAGGGTGGTGAGGCACTGGAACAGGTTGCCAAGAGAAGCTGGAGCTGCCTCATCCCTGGAAGTGTTCTAGGCCAGGTTGGATGGGACTTTGTACATGATATGAGCCAAAACAACCAACCACACTGAGAAGTTATTCCTGATTGGATTTGCTTCCTGCTTTCCTTTGCTTCCAACTCTGTTCCTGCACCTATGAGGAAGCACAATACGGGTAGCAGATTTCAATAATGTGAAATCACTTAAGTTAATTTCAAATCTCGCCATCTTTAACATTTAATCATTTTCCTTCAAATAATTTTCTAACCTTAAACCATTTTTTATTTGCTTCTGGAACACACAACTTTTGTACAGATTCATCTTGGCTACCATTTTTTGCACATTATCTCAGTGTTAGGCTTCATTTTAAAATTCATTTTTTCCTTAGCTCCCAATATATTCAAGTTTGATAAAACCTAATGGGCTCAAAGGCAGATAGATTAAAGTGCACATTTTTGACATAAGCAATCTTCTTTAATAGAAGGCACTTTTATTATCAACTTTGCATTCACTTTCTGTGCAAGAAGGGAAAGTAATTTTAATTTCAATGGGTATGGAATTTAATGGTACTCTCTAAAGCTTTACCAAATCTCCATCAGCCTGATAAATTTGGTCAAAAGGTTCACAGCAATGAAGTCCCAACAGAGTGAGAAAATTTTCCTGGATTACATACTAGTCAAAAAGAATATTTTTTGTACTTTCTTTAACTTTTCAGCAGAGATTTGATTTCTACCCTCAGGTCAGTATAACTAAAGAGACTGGGTGATGGGTTATGAGTTATCAGGGAGAGGGTTTCCAGCTCAAATTGAAAATAATGGTGGAAAAAGGCTGCTCAGGCAATTGAGTGTTTATACCTGCAGCTATATTCTGTTCAGCCTTCATCAAACTGATAGTAGCTCCAGATAAACCCTCTTAGTAAACCATTTTCGTAATTTGAACACATCTGTGTTAAGAAGAGACTGGTAACCAATTGAAATATTTTTCATTAACCTGAATGCTCTTTTTCTGGCATAAAAATTTTGAGGCATAAGAGAAGGGAAAACACTTCAGAGCAATTCAGTTATAAAAGATTTCTGAATAATGCCAAAGAACAGACTTATGTCATCAAATAGCCATCAGGAAATTCTTACCACATTTTGTTCCTATGTTCAAAGAAAATCAGAGTGAATTAAACCTTTAAGGACCAAACACAACTGGGTTTAATAAAAAATGTAAACTGTACTTTTTTGAGTTTTTATTATTCTTCCATCTAAATTTATCCCAAGCATTACTTATCTGATGGAAGCTCCAGGGCAAACGGAAGATATATAGATAGAGATACACGTAGCTGAAATGTTCCTGTATCAAACACTACAGCAACACTGCTTGTTTGAAATACCCTGTTGTTCTTTACACGAGCAGATAAACTCACAGACACTGCCAGAAGCAAGTTTTAAGTGAACATTAAATACTTCCACACTTTTATGCGGTAAAAACAAAGCTTGGAAAGCCATTTATTTAAAGAAAAAGACAAATGGGTGTTGCTACAGCCTCCTGTTTACAAATTTAGAGTACACTTCTACAAATAAAAGCATCTCAGGAACCTGTAGCTTGTTTAAAATGTTATTTTCCTTTTCCAAAAAAAACCCCAAGCCACCCCCCAAACCCTAACATATCCTGCTACTATTAAGAAAAAAAACCCATGTCTTTTCCCCCAATGATTTTTGTTGCAAGTAGGATGGTTGACGAAGGAAGGTAAAATTATTAAGTAAAAAGAAAATACCATTACACTATTTCATAATAGCACAAAGGTTCCACTTGACAAATTTGGGTTGAAACCACACAAAAGGAGAATGAATTCCAGTCATTCCATCTGGAAGTTGATAACTTTGCATAGCATGTATAGTGGGGGAAAAAGAAACAAAAAAAAATTCCTTCTCTTAAAGTTTCCTGCATTTTAAGCGCACTAGAAACCTTTTAATACTTCATTTCAAAAGCAAGGGATCATAAAGTGATGTTTCTTTGAGCACAAAAGGAGATATAATCAGCTTGGTCACTCAATTTTTAAAGTCAGAATAAAACAACGTTACAATCTAGTCTAACCTCCATTATAATGTTGCTGATTAGATTTCAGCCCACAATTCCTTCATCATATACATGAATTCTCTTTTCTTTACTATGAAGCACCTCTATCTTCAGTGCACAGATCCCAGAAAAGACTTACTAATTGCAGGCTTAAAATCTGATCCTTGGGTTACTTTCAAAGTACAAAGTAGTAGGAGTGCTGGGGCTGACTGCTTTCCCACAGCATAAAATTGCCATTTTTAGTCATGAACAGAAGTATGTTGTGGTAGATACTCAACTGTCAGTAAATACAAAGTTTATTATTCAGTGATTCATTTTTGGTTTTAAATCTTACAGAAAGTTTGAAGTTCACTGTCAAAACCAAAATTACATCTGCAGGATATTTCCCTCTTTCTTGTGATGTCTGCAAAATATTTAAACTGCATAGGGTAAACTTTAAGGACATAAAAACTTGGGGCTAAAGGAAAGAGAAGTATCATGAGTATATAGTGAATAGATATCAGTATCCTATTAATATACAAATTCATATTTGTACATAATATTTATTATTTTTTTCTCAAATTTCTAAAAGGTGCCAAGATCTGGACCCCAAGGTGGTTGAAATCTTGTAAGCAGGTTGAAAGGACAACAACTGTAGAGCCCACTGAAACTACGGAAAAGACTCAAAATAAAATGAGGGTTAGAAATTGCTGTAGATAATGTCAGAGAATAGTGAAAAGGTGCCAAAATTGGACTCCAGATATTCTAAGTCACAGTCCAGTGACCTACTCATTGAACCTGCTGAAATTTAAAACAATTTATCTTTGTTAATATCAAAGAATTTTTCTGCTGCTTAAAACACACAGAAATATGCAGAACTGAATGCCATTACACTGCTCTGAACCCATTAGAATTAAAATATTGGGCTTTAGTCTTAGTTCTATGACAATTAATGCTTTACAGCTTTAGAATTTCATCACAGTGTATTAATCAAGCCATAAAAATACAAATTATCTCTTTAGTATAGAAAAACGCTTTCTAAAATTATTTTAATAGAAATAAATTTCCTGTCTATGGTGTTTTAATTACATATCTTAAATTACAATAATCTGTCTTATTCAGTCGTCGCTCTTGTGTTTATTTCCATTTAATTCTTAAATAAAGGCCCTGCACACAGAGAAATGGCAGACATGGAATAACAGTACTCTTCATAGAGCATGCATTGTCCTATCAGGACAATGCTTTATATTTACTGTGATGAATAGGACAACATATTTATCATTATAAAGGTCACAGCTTTTGCCAAGCAATCTTTATCCCTCATCCTGATAGATTGGCCAGTGAAGACTATAACTTCAGACAGCATTGCACTTTCCAAATGATGCTCAATACTGAGACAATAAAGTGATATGTGAGCAGAGCACAGGCAGGTCTGAGAGGCAGCAGCAGGGTAAAAGGTAGCTCAGGAAAAAATCCAAACAGGCTGTGGAGACAGCAGAAGATGATCAGAAAAGGTGAGAGTATTGGAAGAGGTGCAAAAGGTAGAGACATGACAGCCAACATTAGCACAGCATTTCCACACACTCCAGAATTAGGAGCTACAGCTGAGGGAATCAGTTCCCATGAGGGCACTAATCACAGTCAGCATGGAGAAGATTTTTTGGAGAAAAAGATATTTATCCAGATCCTGGAGAAAATATTCAGAAAAGACCTGCAATGGCAGCTCTGTCATGGACTTACCCTCACCTGTATATTTTCATTCAAACAACATAAATAGTAAGTGTTTCTAAGGTGTTTCACTTAGAAACATCATCAAAATATCCGTAAAATATGAGGTATTAAGCTATTAGCCTCTTAAGTATATTGCACACCTACAATGAAGTAGAGAAAGGATTAAGCTGAGCAAGTATTAATTTGCTGAAATAAAAAAGCACTTCAGTTAAACCTCCCCTTAGCTACATGGTAAGTGCACGTCTAAAAGACTTACCCTGAGACAGAAGGTAATAACCAACAGCAAGCACTCCTGACATATCTTAGAAAAGGTAAAAATGCCCTTGTAAGAAACTTGCCAGCCTACATTAATTTAACAGTTCTCACACAGTTATCACATTTCAGTCAAGGAGCAGTATTTCATTGCTGAGGTACAGCAGCTATCTAAAATGCTTAAATATTTTAAGGACTCAACTGCTATATTTTAAATGCTGTGATAATGAATGGTTTGGTTTCTCTCCTCAGTTTCACTGCCTCTTGCCTCTTGGGTTACTGCAAGGACTGAACACTACTTTTGAGTAGCAGGCACCCTAATCACCTTAATGGTACAGGATAAGCCTGAAATACCACCATGCAGCATGTACGAGAGGAAAGGGATTTTTTTGGGATTAGCTAGGATAATGCTACAGGATCCACTACGGGGAGAAATCCACTCTTTCCAAACACGATGCTCAAACTGTGTCCAGTTTTCTACAGCCTAGCGGACAAAAGATGGAGCCTGATGAAACTCCTTAAAAAAAACCAAAAAAAAAAAAAAAAAGCAACAAACAAAGCGGNAAAAAAAAAAAAGCCACAAACAAGGCTGGTTTTTTGTTTACTTTTACAAACACTGATTTCGGTCAGGTTTCGTGTTCAAGTGAATTTCCATCAGCCCTTCAGACCCCCAGGAGACACCCCCTTCAACGTCCTGCTCAGCACACACACGTCAGGCACTGCTCCTGGCAAGAGATTCAGCTTAGCTGGAAAAGCACCATTAACATACCAACCTGAAAAATATTTATTCACAGACACACCCCACGTAAGTAGCACTCTCAGGCACGGAGAATTCCCTGGTTAAATGGAACTACTTTGTGGCTTGCTGAGCCTGCCACTGTGTCAGTCACACGTGTCCATCAATCAAAGCGGGTCAAGGACCCGAGAGCTTTTGGGGGATCTGCCTTTCCACTTCACTTTGGCTGACAATTGATTTGCAAGGTACATTTTGCTTCTCCTGCGTATCAAGATTACAAGTTACATTACAGAATAAGGGGAATAGGTTTATGATTTGGACACTGCAAAGAAAAGGAAAAAAAAAAAAGGAAAACTGGAAAGATGAGCACAATTATGACTCTTCTCTCAGTTTCACTAGTACCCTGGGCACATCAGGAAGAGTGTGTCCAGCAGGTCCAGAGAGGTGATTCTGCCTCTCTACTAGGCCCTGGTGAGGCCACTCCTAGTGCCTTCTGTTCAGTTCAGGTATTCACAGTTCAGGAAAGATAAGGGGCTACAGGAGAGGGTCCAGACGATGAGGGTTCTGGAGTATCTTTCTAATAAGCAGAGACTGCAGGAGCTGGACCTGTTTAATCTGGACACGAGAAGACAGAGGGGATCTCCTTAATGCATATAAATATCTCCAATGCAGGTGACAAGAGAATGCTGCTGGACTCTTTTCAGTGGTGCCCAGTGGCAGGACAAGGAGCAATGGCCATAAACTAAAACACAAGAAGTTCCACCTCAGCATGAAGAAGAACTTTACATTGGGAGTGTCAAGGCACTGGAACAGGCTGCCCAGGGAGGTCTCCCTCTCCAGAGACATTCAAATGCCACCTGGACACATTCCTGCATAACCTGATCTAGATGACCTTGCCTTGGCTGTAGGGTTGGACTGGGTGATCTCCAGAGGTCCCTTACAACCCTAACAACTCAGTGATTTGTTCTACTTGCAAGGAAAGACAGTCCTAGAATATTCAGGAGGAAAAAAAAATCATAAGTTAATTAGAAATGTCTAGTTTTATATCAAGTAAATAAAGAATTATGTTACTAGAAGTATTTATGACACTTTATGTTTCAATGAAAAAAAAAAGACAAGGAATTTTGTGTTAAAAAATTCCTTTTCAGACAAGTTAGTTCACCAGAGGTTTTGATTGTAGAGTTCGGTCATATCTAGATGTAGCCATTTACCTAATAAATTGAAATAATTGGCTAAAGGCAGGTTCAGCCCAAACTCAGACTGAACAGTTACCAAGCATCAGAAGATGGCCCTGTATTCCACACTTAGCTAGAAACTCCCCCCCGTCTGCAGAGAAACACTTTCCATTTTTATACTTGTTTACTCTCACCTGTCAGCATGACTCAGACGGAGCCTTGCAGGTTCTAACACTTCAGATTAGTGTTTCTTCTGAAAACCTCAAGTCTTTCATACAAATAAACAGAAATGGAAAGGAACTGCTGAATTTATACCAAGGGTCTGCCGTGCATCAAATGTCATGATGAAAAAAGCCTCCCTTTCCGCAGTAATTTATGTAGTCCTTTATGCCGTTATAGAATTGATGTAAAAGAAGACCATTCTGATTTGATAACATTTTACGTGTCTTTCCACTTATTTTCTACCAGCTAAGTGACTGTGTAAGGTTCAGGGCAATGACAGGCAGGCCCACTGGGCACTGATGAATTTGTATAATCTGAGAAAAAGGATTAAGCAATTGACCTTGCAGAGAAAGAAAGGGATGTTTTTTCTGGTTTATTTACACTTTCTTTTTTTTTTTTTTTTTTTTTTTTTTATTTTTTTTTTTTTTTTCTTTAATACTTTTTATTTAGATACAGTCTGATCCACCTAAAAGTTCTTTTGCTTCTCAGAAATGAACGCAGAACAAATTTAGCCAGAATAAGATAGCAGTGCCTACCACGTAAACTCAACCTCAAACAAAAAAAAAAAATCTACAAAAGTGAATCGACCCACCAACCAACCAACATCATTCTGATATCCTCAGAATTTAACTAGTTTCTTCTGGAGTGATGTAAGGGAACAAAAGAAACAATTTTATTTTTTTTTCAGAAAAAACAAACAGCAATTTATGAAATTTCTCCTATATTTCATNGTTTTTGTCATTGCTGGGCAGGGCTCACACAGAGCCAAGGCCTTTTCCACTTTTCGTGCTGCCACACTGGTGAGGAAGCTGAGGGTGCCTGGGAGGGTGGGAGGGGACACAGCCCGGACAGGTGACCCCAGTGACCAAAGGGACATTCCAGACCATGTGATGTCATTGTATATCAGTGTATAAAGCAGGGGGAAGGAGGAGGAAGTGGAGGAACATTTCTAGTGATGGTATTTGCAGTCACTGTTACCTGTGATGGGCCCTGCTCTCCTGGAGATGGCTGAACACCTGCCTGCCCATGGGAAGCACTGAATTAATTCTTTGTTTTGCTTTTCTTGTCTGCATGGCTTTTGCTTTCCCTTTTAAACAGTCTTTATCTCAACCCATGAGTTCTCTGGCTTTTACCCTACCCATTATCTCCCTGAACCTGCTGGTGGCGGAGTGAGTGGCTGTGGGGTTGCTGGCTAAAGTATGACACCTCATTGAAAAGAAATGCAGAATTTTACAAGGAAGCAATTATTTTTGTCTTTCCATACAGAATTCACATCTGAAGTACATTCACTGAGAGATTTGTAAAATTGTATAAACAATATATGACTTAGAATTTTTTGTAACGTAGCTTTGACATGTTTCACAATAGCAGAGTCATGCCTAACTAACTGTTAGTTAACTATCAATGGACATCTTCTAGAGAAAATAATAATAAGAGAGAATACAGTTCTCTCACATATACTAGTAATTTCCCCCCTTTCTTATCTACTCTATTCCCGGCCCCCTTAAAATCTTGATAAAAAGCAAATTGAGTGAATAAATAAATCCAGCAAAATGTTTCAAAATTAAAGGAAAGATTAAAAGTATAAAAAAAAGTAAAAAAGACATCCCCCCTGAAAAAAAAACAAACAAACAAACAAAAAAAAAAAACCAACCAACCAACCAAAAAAAACCCAAAACCAAACCAACAACAAAACAGAAAAGAAAAAGAAAGAAAGCCTTACAGAGCATGTGAATTGGTACCAGCAGCATTAAAATGCACTGCATGTTTCCCAGTAACCCCCAATTTGAAGAAAGCCACATGATTGCAGGAGGCACAAATTACAAATCTTCTATACACACAAGAGCATGGAAGGCCTATTTAACTTAATCCCTCAGTTATGGCTCTATTTAGTGAATTTTAATTATAATAAAGTAATTTCATTTTATCAAACCACCTGTGATTGTATGGTTCTGAGCCAATAAAGTTTATGGCCATCCAGAACATAACTGGAAAAGGGAAAGCAGCAAAATACCAAGTTTTTTGTTTGTAATACATCCCCAACACAATCTCAACTTACCTTGTTTTCATTAACTTTAGTGTTGTAGCCAAGTGCTAAAAAAGCACCCTTCTAAAATATTTTCCCCTCATCCTGATGTACACAGTCTACTTAAAACCCGCTGTAACATGTAAAAATCAGTGAGTGCCATTCCGGAGTGATTAATGTCCACAGCTGTGGAAGGTAGGTTTATTATTTATAAGGTAGGTTTTAATAATTTTAAAATGCATTACTTGAACTGACTGCTCAAAATTATTTCATGGAACACGCATTCAAAAATCCCCAAAAAACGACAACAAAAACCAGGACCCTAATACCCTCCAAAAACCAAGAATCATAAGAACTTTGCAGATTTCCTAACAATCACAAAGTATTCTTATAAATATCCATTTTCCTGAATGATTTAGCTTCATATGCCCTCATCTTCTGTCTTAAAAACAATACACAAAGATATAAGAAAAAACAGAAGATGAATGTAAAGTGGTATATACTCATCACAGACTGTCTGTGCAGCAGAATTATGAACAGGAAAGTGGAAGACACAAAGAGGTAGGGAGATCTCTTCTCTCTACTTGTTAAGCTTAGAAATTTAAATGGCACTTTAAATGCCTTGAAGCCTCATACTTTTCTCTGTCTCTTTCAGAAGCCTGGACAAGAAGGAAGCAACACTTACCTTCAGATAAAGCATCTGAGTCCTAGCAAAGGGAAAAGAATTCAGAGAGAAAACAAACCCAGACAACAGCATACAAACTTTCAAGAAAACAACACTGGCACCCCAGAGAAATCAACTATATACCTAACCATCAGCAAAAATTAATACATTTCCTCTTTTCCATTGGTTCACATCTCACTTCTTTCTCACAGAACTGACAAATTATTATTTTCACACCCCAGAGACAAGGCATGACACAGACAACATACAGCAGCCACAAAGAAACAGATCCACCAGCAAGCTGAAATCTCACTCTCATCCCAAAACTGACTGTAAAAAAAAATGCGACCAGCTGCTTCACCTTTTCACCACTTCAGCTGTTCTTCGTTCACGCTCCGTGTTCAGTTGTCCTTTTAAAGCCTTCTCTTACTATCTTCTGTGCACTTAAAGCTTTCCAGGCATTATGCTTTGAGGGGTTTTGAGCATCCCTCTTAGAAGTTGGTGTCAAGTCTCTAAGAAATACAAAGGATGCCTGAGTTGATTTGCAGTCCCTGAGGAATTAACTCTTGGGAACTCATTGTTCCAGTGTTAGGTAAAAGGGCCTCATTGAATGTAATACTTGAAAGTTAAACTCTCCAGTGTTACTCACTAATTAACCAAATTAACGTTGGCCTCTCCTGATAAACTCCATTGATAGGTGCTCCTGTTACTGAGTTCACTATTAAACCACGGATTTGCCACAGATGCAAGGAGCAACATGTTAACCTTCAAGTTAATAAGGATTTCTGTGCTACATCTCTAAACAATTACCCAAAGTACTCACTTCCCTCCCCCTCTCACCTACTACGTATTTGGGGTATTCTTTTTCAAACAGACTCAATAATTTGCGAGCTGCATGCACTTTATGAAACCAAAGGAGGACTTGCTGGATATGCTCCATGCTTTCAAAAAAATTTAAAACTCTATTTGCCCTAAACCTGCTAATTGTAGTAGTCAGTAACTCCTCTAAAAGTATCATAACAAATGTATTACACCAGCACTTCCCCTTACTTGATTCATTTTAAGTGTACAAGTATGAAAGTTCTGGTCAAAATATCAGCATAAATAAAAAAGCAAAGATAACAATATTGGAATAATGCAATGACCACGTGCCTGTGAACACTTATAAATATCCACACTGCCATAGGTAACCCAAGTAGTCCAGATACAATAGGAAATCAGCAGCACCCTTCCTTCCATCTCTACAACACCACAGAAAATCAATATAAACATCAGAGTACTATTGAGAAAGAACTTCCAGGTGTGAAGGTGTTTTGTAGCACCAGTGAAGGAATCCCTTTAGAACTGATATATTCAGATCAGGTAGTAAAATGTTCTCTACTGATACATTTGTGGATGTTAATGGTGGCTAGACTTACAATTTATTTTCCAGACACAGAAAATTTACAGATACAGTCTGACAAATATCCATATGACACAATGATTTCTTAGTCCTGTGAGAGAAATGCAGAAATATCTTTAGTGGAAATTTTTTCTGCATAGATGCATGAGGAACTACAGGCAGGACACCTTACTTTTTGAGCAAATTTCTGGAGCCCACAGGAGTCTGTGCAGCAGTCCTGCACAAGTGTCAAAAATATAAGTGATGTCATTCACCAGTGTTACTACCCTACTAATTATTTTTCTCTGGATCTGGACTGACTAGGGAATTTCTTATTAAAAGAGATTGTCACAGGCAAGTCTGTGGCAGGCATATTTTCAATAGAAATTTCCAAAAGAATTCACAGCTAATATCAGATTCCAGAGATTTTCAAACCTTCGGGTTGAATTGAGAGACTAAATCCACACAAGCAGATAATCCAACAAGAGAGTCAAGTGGATTTGTGACAAAAACACAGCTTAACAGCATAAGAACTTCTATATCTCTGAACTAACCTGACTATGGGCAGAGGACTGAAAAGTCAGATTTGGGGCTATTGCAGTCTCGGCTGATACCTCAGTAGTATTTCAGAATTTCACAGTTGTAATTAAGAAATAAATATGTGTGCATGACCGAACCCACAGTAGAATCCCTTCTAATTTACAACCAAAGATGAAGTAAATTAGATATTTATTGTAGGTGCTTAACCTATCAGTAAAGCAAGATTTCAGTCATATCCTTTGCTGCCAGCCAGTTGGAGAAAAAGAGTAAGGAATTAAAAAACAGCTTTCAAGACTGTCTTTTGTTGTTTCTTGGACAAGCACTGCACATGTATCTAACTGTGTATGAGTATAACACAGTATGTATTTTCAGGAAATACTCTATCATACTTTTTCTACCACTTTCATAAACAAGATATTTACCCATATTCTAACAATGATAATGCTAAATTTT
>VZRO01001314.1:1382-51851 GCA_013397915.1 Daphoenositta chrysoptera
AAAACCAACCCTAATACCACTGTTAGGCTAAACACAAGGACTATTCTTAAAGGAGTTTTACCAAGGGATGTGTGGCAAATTAACTTTTCTGAATTACCAAAAAAAAAAGGAGATACAGGCATCTCTCAGTCCTCACAAATACTTTTTCAAGTTAGCCAGAGGCTTTCCCTGGTAAAACAAATACAACTAAAAAAAAAGTTGTTAAGGCTTTAGTAGAAGAAATTATTCCACAATTTGGGGTACCCAAAGAAATTAATTCTGATAAGGGATCACACTTTGTAGCCCAGGTAGTGCAGGGAGTGAATCATCTACTAAGTATACAATGGAAACTAAGTCTCTTTCGGGACCTTACAGTTTGGGACAAAATCCAAACATTGCATCAAATTACCTTAGATGACACTTCTTAGAGCTTTAAAAAGGGACAAACTTACATCATGGTTACCCAACTTATCCTGGCTTAAACAGTTGTTTGTAATAGCTATTTGTGTTAGTATATTGTTACTTAGTGTTTGTATTAGTAGTTATTGTTGTATGATATGTACTTAGAATCACGATGCTTATGCTCAATGGCACAAGCACAGACTTAGAAATAAGATAGAGAAGGGTAGTTACTCTCAAGACATGCAAAATTTGTAAAGAATTACAAATTGCCAAAGAAAAAGGGGGGATTGAGAAAGGGGTCATCAATAGCTAACTCATGTAAGCACAGTTAACTATTAGGAGACAGCAAATGTTGATTCCGACAGCAAATATTAACTACAAAACCCAAGGAGCCAGATTCACCCTAATATTGTCAAGATAGAGGGGACAAGGATCATCTCAGAAACCGCTGAATCATTCCTCAAAGGACCACGCATGCCCCAGGGGGAAAGGTGAAAAGTGCATTGTGAGGAAGACTACTAGCCTTCATCAGAAAGACCCCCAAGGAAGAGGAGAAGCCTTCCTCAGTGCGACTACCAGGACACACAGCGCATGCGTGGCATGTATGCTAATGATATTAATGGCATCCAAGAAATTGTATAACCACGCCTGTCCCAAGGAATGTGATGAATATTCATGATTCAACCCATAATATTGTGTTGTAGGGAGTGCTGGGGTGTATGTGTGTTTGGAGGACAGATCCCCCACATACTCGGTACTGAATAAAGCAAATACCCGCTTCTTTGACTCTGTCTCTGAAGTGTCTCCTGGCCCAGTTTGGGGCGAATCAAGGGCATGGGGACTTGGGAAGGATGGACTGGCAAGGAAAGCTTACTTGGAGGCATTTTAAGTTATCCAGTTGAAGCCATGCTCTGTACCAATGTTGCAGACCATAATTTTCCTGAGGGCTTGGTATTTTGAAACTCACTATATGTGTTTGATCTTTCTTCCCTCTAAAAGACCATCAGGAAGATTTGCCAGTGATTTATGGTGCCCGTACTGGGGGGAGGGAAAGCAGATCATTAAGCCTCGAATACACCCTGCCATCTGGATGGGCTCAATGATCAAGAAGGCGTAAAGTTGGGATGCAAATGTGCAGCACTTGGTCCTTAGCCAAGACAGAGCTTGTCCTCAATTGTTTAAAGCAGATCTATGCAGACATGACTTATTGCAGGGAAGGAAAGGGGCTGAAGGCAGCCCTTGGGGGTCTGCATTGCAGAACTCACTGCAGCTGAAACCTATGGGAGCTGTGCTTTGAGTGCATAGAGATTTTTATATGTGAGCTATTGGTGTCTTGCCAGAGGTACCTAAGATTATTTGATCCTTTTGTCTTTGTGTTCTTATGTTACCCATCCAGAGGTTTTACATTGGTGAGAGGTTTCCTGGCGTTCCCCAGATCAGGAATCTGGACCCAAGGTGACTGGTGACTTAAGGAGAGGCATGCAATCTTCCTTCAACCTCTTTATCCAGGCAAGAAGACGAATCCATCTAGCTGTACTGAGAACATTACCGTGGGTTGTAGAAATGCACTCTTCCCTCTCTGCCTTTACTATGGGTTCCGAATGTGATGCTGATGACATCACAATCCCCCAGCTTTTCAGCAGTGGCCACGAACTGTTTTGTATGTAGAAGCCACTGTGGTGGCCAAAATTAATGGTCATCATTGCTGATTTTTAGCTGTGATCTGCCTATGAATCAATTCCCCTGTTTCAAAAATATCTGTGATAATGGTTTGGTTTTGTAGGGGTGACTGGAAGACAAAAGTCCTTTTCAGTTTGGGAATGGCTTGATGGTGATAATAATGAGGCGAACTGAAAAGCCCAGAAGGGAAGCAGAGTTCTGTATGCTGTGCAGCACACTGCTGGCGTGCAGATAAATACGGCCACAAGAGTGAATAATGAGGATAACCTCCTCCACAGAGCACTTCGGTGTGCTGAATGAGGCAGGGGGTCCAGTAGAAAGGGGAAGAATATAGGATCAGTTAATTAAAACTGTACCTCTATTATTATTTCTGTTTCTAGAGGTTGCTTCCTTTCCACAGTCCATTTGGTATCAAACCAAGGATGGGTAGGAACATAATGATTATTTTTAGAGACTCTTGTGGGGTGGAAACTTACATTTGATATCAAAAGCCGTTTCCTATCCATATCTGAAGTTGGTATCAAGCTATTCTGCAGCAGTTGCTAGTGGAAACTGTTGATGTGTTGGTACACTTCCATTATCCATTGCTCTGCTCTGCAGTTTGGGAACTGGAAGGGGTGCAGGTGGCTTCATTCTAATGTCTATTTAAAGTGTAAATGGCTGTCTGCAGTGCTCTTTGAAAAGGCGAGAGCTGTTGGAAGCTTTCAACACTGGTGGGAGCTAAGAGTGTACATGTGACAGAGAAAAGTGGCAAACGTGATGCAAGATAATTGCTGATGGCTTTGAGGATAAAAGCGGGACTTTTGCCCTTTGAATGCCAGTGGGAGCTCTGGAAGGTGGCAGCACTGGGAAGCAAGAGGAATGCAGTCACCAGGGAAGCAGTGTGGTGGGGGTGTGAACAAGGCTTGTATGAATCAGGCCACCCCTGGAAGGGCTGGGGATCAGACTGGGAGAAGGGTGCTTTTGGTTAAATACTGTCAAATGGTGCCTATTTTGTGCCTGTCAGTCTGGCTGTCTTGAAAGTAGGAATCTACATATTACCCTTGTTTTGCTTGTTGGAAACCATCAGACATAAAGTTTTCATAGACCCAGAAAGTAGAGGTAGTATAATTTCTTTCTCTCATAATAGAAATCTGTCTTTCCAGACCTGCTGGTGATGCCTTTCCCTTGTCTTAAAATTAGGAGCCAAACACAGTTAGAGGGGGAAAAGGGGTTTTTACCTCAGTATTTATTTTAAGGATCCTTAGGTGCAGCCCATCCAGTTGGAACGCGCCACAGAGCACACGGAATGCACACCCACGGGCAGTCGGGTATCACATTATAGGCCTTACAAATAGCATATCTATCAAAGATTCCCCAATGAGAGGCTCGAGTGAACTCCCTACCCGAGGAACCTTCCCCTGCATGAGCCTATCTCAGTTTCCAGAATGTGTTCTAGAACGGGCCTTGGTGTCTGGGGCTTTCTGACCCCTCACTACGAGGCTTCCAAGATGTTTGGTCTCTTGGCTTAACAAAATATTAGGTCTAAGAATGTGGGCTATAAGCACTAAGAATATAGAAAAAGTATATAAAAGGGGTATAAAAGGCAAAAAAATCATCATGGCATCACTGGAGGTGACTTTGCAGCCATGCTTTTGATTTTTGTGAAGCAGGGGATGAGGAACTATGAAAGTTGAGGTAAATCAATGCATATGAAGAATGCTGTTATAAACAGAAATTCCAGACAGTGAAAGAGAGGAGAAACAAGGGCTCAGGGTCTGTGGCTTCCCATCCATTGCACCTTCTCACAGAGAGAGCTGTGAGATTATGAAAGAAGAGCTCCATTTTACTTGTATCCCACTCAAATCAGTGATTCTGGGGAAAAGAGTAAGTTTACAACATAGGGACATGGATTTATTCTCTTAGCTCCATCTGGCATGACACAAGCAGGTCTGTGTAGTGTTTTCCACTTGAATTCCAAATAGATCTGACTCTACTATGGCACAAAAGCTTTGCTGATATTTGGATACATGTGCAACACAGTTGAAATTGGCAAAACGTTACGAATGGGCTCATTTTCGTGATTGTGGATTCTCTGAGCAAGTAGTTCTTTTATCTATAGCATGTGTGTTGGCCTAAGTGGCATTGTGATATATATTATAGTAATTCTTCTCTACGGGAAAGCAATTATACAACAGGGACCACTAGATTTACTGCACTGCAAATACAAACTTTGCCCTTACTGCATCAAGGTCATTGCAAATCTTCTGGTAGACACATGGCAAAAAAAAAAAAANTTTGCCTCCCTGTTGCAGGGTTTCAAGGTCTCTACTGGGAGCCTGTGTCCAATTTTTCTGTCTTGGGTGTTTGAAATAAGATACTTAAACTGATGGACCTTGCCGAGCCTCTGCAGCTTCCACAGATTTCACTGGCAACTCATCAGGATTAAAACCACACCCCTGAAAGCTGGTTGCCTTAATACAGGTTTAGCTACTGATGTGCTGCAATCAGTCTTTAGGAACCTAAGGCTTGCTCTTCGTGAAACTGAGAAAGACCCTGTTTTCTTAAGATCCTGGAAGTGAAGTGGAGTTAGCTAGAAATGGTGGCACCCTGCAGCAGACACTGTGGAGGTCCCAAAGCTCTGAAGTCTTTTCATCTGCAGGCCATCCCATCACCTCCTCCATTCTCTGCTTCCAGTCTGCTTCCCCAGGTCAATGTTATTTCTTTGCCTCAGTTTCTCTGCCTGTACACAGCAGAGGGGTTAGCATTAACTGTAGGAGAAAAGGACAAACCCACTTACCCCCCCGAGCCAAACAGATCTCTCAGTGGCCAAAGGGAATTGAGCCATGGTCACCTGTTCCTGTCTGGTGATTGCAAAATTTTTGCTGATTCCCCCATAGAGTTTCTTCCTCCATTTCCATTTGCCCTGTAGGTTTCTTATTGGCAAGAAACACTCCCATGATGTCACCTCTTATGTGGGTCAAGATGCTGCATTTTTCTTTTTCATGACATGCCACAGGCCAGCAGGGAGCCCATCTGAGGGCTGCCGAGTGGGGCTGGGGCATGCTCCCGTTTCCAAATTATACTGTGATAAATCAGCACTGTCCCTGCCCAGGGATGCCCATGCCACATAGAAAGATAAAGTCAGCGGAGGCATTTGCTGGGCTTGCACTGACCTCTAGTGACAACACAGGGGACCAGGGCCTTCAGCCACCAGTGGGCTGACAGGGCATGTCTGGGTCCATCCATCAGTGCTGGATGGTTTACAACAGTTCACCACGGTTTTTGGCAGAACTCTGAACGTGAGACTATGGTACTGCCTTGGGGAAGCAAGACCACTGACTGATGAGGGTCTGACTGCTTGGTAGAAGACTGCAGTGGGTCTCAGGTGTCCCAAACTCCATACAGCTCCCCGCTAAACTGCTTGTCCTCCCCAATCCACCAGTGCCGTGATGGTCTTCATCTTCCTCAGTGTTTGTTCTTCCTGTCCATCTCATTCTCCCTCCTGTCCCTGAATTTGATATCCCACTCCTTTTACTGCCGCATTCCTTCATGGCATCTGATCGCTGCAGGTCTACCCAGGGGTGATCCTGAGTACTTCATCTCTGCCTTTGACCTCTGCATCCCCTCCTAACCCCTGGCTCTCTTGCAGAGCCTGCAACTCCTTTCCAGAGCTGGGCTGCAAAGGGCCGGGGTTCTGGTTTCTTTATCACAAAGCTACTTGCTGTACCATATAGTGGATCATCCTCTGTGATGCACATGAAGCACCTCCTGCTTCTGATGCCATTTAGAAACAGAACCCCCTAAAAAATATGCACAGGCTGTATTGAGGTTGTCTTTTACTTCTCCAAGTCTGTAAATGAAAATGGTGAGAACTTTGGAACCAGTCCTGTGAGCTGCTAAATGTACCTCCAAAATGCTGAGCAGACTCAGCTTCTAGGGACACCATTTGGACTCATGGGCTGTCAGCAGTTCCCAGGGAGCCCTGCATTCCCCAGGAGCATGGGGGAAACATGCCATGGCTGCAGAGTGAGAAGCACATGGAAGCCTCTTTCACAGCCCCCCTCTGCCACATGCTGACTCCACCCCTCACAGGCCATGCCCACAGCAGCACCCTTTGCTTTCTTGGCTAAGCAACCCTGGCGTGTGCATTTATGGTTTCTGGGTTCTGATAACAAGACAGTGCCACATTCAGTTGATACTCCAGTCTCTTACAACCATACATTCCCCCATCCTCCCAAAGCTCTAGGAACAGAGAAAGAAATCATCTATGATGCTCCACAAAACTCTGCCTAAAAAGTCCTATCCATCTGTGAATGCCAAAAGCTAGTCTTCTGTCCACCTATACACTTACGTGGAAGGTTGACAGAAGCAGGAGCATCCCCAAAACCCCCTTCTTAGCACCTCTGACGGTGTTATGTTCTCCAGGTCATCTGTATGAGAGTTACCATATTCACAGGACAGAACTCCACAGCACTGCCTCTTGCCTTAGACAGATCCAGTT
This sequence comes from Daphoenositta chrysoptera, assembly GCA_013397915.1. Lineage (NCBI taxonomy): Eukaryota > Metazoa > Chordata > Aves > Passeriformes > Daphoenositta > Daphoenositta chrysoptera. The sequence goes on from VZRO01001314.1 coordinate 7,927, forward strand.
CTGTCATCCAAACCCTGATACTGAAATTAGCCTGAGAGATCAGTTGAAGCATCTTGGCTTCTCATAAATCTCTGCTGAGGAGCATGCTTTCTGTATTTGCCTTGAGGCATCTGCTATGGATTGACTCCTCTGGTCTCTGGCTAACCTGGTTCACATGAGAAGCCTGAGAGGGGGTGGAACATAGGAAGGCTGCCAGCTACAGCCTTCCATGCTAGGCTGAGCAGAAAGGCAATCAGGTTTCCTAAGCGCTGTAACAGATGACAAGGTGTATATTTATACCAGATACCCACATACTTTGAGTGAATTGTGCAACATGAGATTTGTCATCATGCATCAGATCACAGTGTATCTAATTCAATGCTATGGTGCCGACAATGTTGGGAGAGCTGAGCTGCCTGCAGTGATGCACCTCACCAACTGTGCAATGCGAGAACAGAGGGACTGCGATTAATATTCCTCCCCAGTTCCTCCAGCAATCAACTGGTACCCTGACTGCTCTTATTATCTGAGCAGGCAGAGCTGCAAATATAAATAATCACAAGTTTAGGCAGCCTTCTAATTACAACTAGTACAACCACAGCATACATTTCCAGGCTGCCCCCTGGACTGGATATACTTTGCGTGGGATAATACGTGATGCTGATTTCATCTTACTTTTGTCTGTTAAAAGATTCCTGGGCTAGTTGCACCCAGGCTGCCAGCAGTGAAGAGTTATTCTAGGGCTGAGAGCAACAAAGATAGTCTTTTACACCACTCCTGCCATCATTTTTATACCTCCCATAAGCTCCTTATTCCTTGCATACTTGGTTTTTATTTAGTGTTGTTGGGTTTGGGTTTTTTGTATTTTGTTGTTGTTGGTGGTGGTTTGGTTTTTCTGTTGCCTTTGCTGCAAGGGAATCAAGCCACTCTTCTGCTTTGGGTGTGCTGGCAGTCAGCCACATTCTGTAAATGCAGCAGGTGCTGCTGCCTTTGTGTTCACAGTGCTGTCATCACCCTTTGATCAGGCCAGGAGTCACTTACTGTGCTTGGCTGGTTTGGGCTTCTGCCATTCAGAGAGCAGGGCTCTCCCCTGAGGTGTCTGCAGCGGCTTTTGCTACACACCCATGAATATCTGCAGATAATTTCAAACTCTCTAATGTGACCAGTTATTGGACTACTTCTTCCCAGCCCATACATAGTGTGACTTTCTGGTCAGAGCAAGAATGTCTCTTGTCCAAGAAGCTCTTGCCCCCTTGGCTGTCCCTCATTTTTAGCACTTTCTGCATCTGATTTACTGTAGTCAAATGCCCTGGATTAGTCAGCTGTTTGTCTATGTAAAACACCTTTCTCCTTACAGTGACCTGCAGAAAAGAACCAGGGAGGGGGAATCCTTTTGCTCTGCAGTTGAACCTCAGGCATGGGAATTTCTCCTCTCTGCTTCTCCTCTTTCAAAGGCTTCTCTTCCAAGTCCAAGGACTCTGCTGTGAAGTACCGGAGTCAGCTGTGGTCCTGGGCCTTGTGAAGCTCAGTCCCTGAAATCCCTATAATTGCTCTTGCAGGGATGATATGAATGTGTGTCTCACAATCCATGTGGCACTGGGTCAGTGTCAGTTCAGGCTGTGTTGGAGACAATTTTTGAGCAAACATCTGTCATATGACACAACCAATAGAGCTATTTGCTCCTATCCTTTTCTGCTTCCTAATGTTTTGTAATTGGTCCATATTTATTGGCATCTGCTTTTCTGTTTGATGTGTTCTGTCTTCGTGGTGGCAAATGTAATTTCGTGCCTGTGAGCCCCTAATGTAACACGATTCAGAAGATGGTGGTGGGAGCTCCACCAGGTGTGGAGCAAAGACTATCTCATTTGGAATGAATTGTACTTCAGGGACCAGATAACTAGGTTTGTCAGATGCCAGGGGACTCAGTGACTTTTTCTACCTGTAGATTAGGGTACTGATCCTTTAGTATCCCAAGTGATTTTTTCAGGCAAACCAAGCTACCCAGAGTGTCCAGTAGCCTTCATATCCTTTCAGTGACAACAGTTGGTGGTGACACAAATGCTGTTGGAGACCACTGTTCAAAGATTGAGACCATTGCCTATGAACTGTCCTGGTCATCCTAACAAAGCTGGCATTGCCTTGTTATTCTGTGAGGTATCATACTGTCACACCCATACCATGCTAGAAACAGGACACACATACCAGCCTAGCAGTGGGTGTGCTCCTGCAAGGCTCACTGGCTAGCTTCCCTCAGTATTCCCACCTCAGTGGGTGGCTCATGTCTCACCTGTCAGTGTTAGCCTTGTCCACAGTGCCCGAATGGTCTTTGGTTACCCTGCACTTCTGGGAGTGCCAGGAGGATGAGGAACAGCAGGATTCAGTGGCCACAGCACTAAGCAGTGCTCACACCACCAAGCCTGGCAGAGTTCAAGAAGCATTTGGACCGTACTCTCAGGCACATGGTGGGATTCTTGGAATGGCCTGTGCAGAGCCAGGAGTTGGACTTGAAGATCCTGGTTGGTTCCTTCCAACTCAGCATATTCTATAATTCTATGACTCTTGGAACCTCCTGAGACCAAGACAAGTGTCCACCCATGACACACTGTGAGCCCTTCCCACACCCTGCTGTAAGCAGTCCCCCTCTGGTAAAACTTCAGCTCCTACAGATTTGTGTCACTGTTCTACCCTCCATTAGCATGTCTTTGCTCTCCCGGAGGTAGATTAATTGATAAAGAAAAATTTCCTATGCTGCTGATTCTTGCTAGATCTTACCTCACCTCACATCTTACAGGATTGTGCCCCAAGTTTTCTGAGATCTCCTGGGATTTGGACTCTGCTCAAGCTCTAGAACTGCAGCAGTGTTTGGCCAGACAACACTAAAGAGGCAACAGCTATACCAACACGTGAGACCTAGACAAACACCTTGGTGATTTTGCTTTGGGACAGATGAGATCCTGCCATAGTGAGAAAGTATGTTTCCAGCTTTCCTGGGTGTGAAGCAAAGCCTGGCGCTGAGACTGAGTGATACCACTGCTCACACTGTCTGCCTGAGCTTGCAGGCAGCCTGAAACAGGAGCTCTGAGAGTTTTTCTGCTTCCTCCTTCCCTCCAGACCAGGAGATCTCATATACTGGCAGGCAACAGAACATGGTAGTTCTGCACTGTCTTGAAGGGGTGGGCTGTGATTCAGTGAGAACAGCAAATATTTCTGCTAACAATATCTGAAACACTAATGAAAAAAAACCCAGAGCAATACTCTTTATTATAAAGGGAATCAGATTTTATTTTTATACCCACAAAGTTAAAAATATGCATTTCAAAATATTTACAATGACTATATATGAAATAACCTTTGTTAATGAAACACCAACATACAGTACTAGAATATATCCACCAAATTTATAAAGTCTACATAAGAAGAAAATGTAACAGAAAGAGAGAGAGAGGTAAATAGCAACCATGCAAAATTTGCACTAACATGGTTTTTTTATACTCTCTACCTTTTAGTTGTGAATGGAGTCACAGGAAATTTTGACCTCGTGTCTTGCAAATGCCTCTTGTGACTGAGATTCTTCAAACTAACAGAAAATTGTGGGTTGCAGCAGTACCAATGCCAAACTTTCCTATGCCAGCCTTTCACATGGGGACCTTGTATTACAGAGTGGACTCAGGATCTCTCAGCAACCCTGGGAGGTAGCTAGTTTTATGGAAAAATTTGGCAGATGGAAAAGCACCAGGTTAAGTGGCTGGCCTAAGGTTGTGCAGTAAGGAGCAAAACTCACAAGCCCTGCTTCATCTCTCCTCTCATTAGGGAGTAAATTTCCTCTGCTAACCACTATCTGCTTTTGAGATGAGCTTTGTCACGAGGTGGGGCACTCAGTTAATACCATATACCAGGTGACGATGTGGGAAAAAAACCCTGCCTACAGATAAGGACTTGTCTCAGTAAGATCTGCGATGTAGCAGTGCTGTTACCATGTTCTGGAGTTGAACATGAGAAGATTATTTTACTGTAGACACACATCCAAATGATTCCCTTCCTACATGTGTACCACTGAGCTACTGCATCCTCTGTAATTAGGAACCCCTGTGTATCTTTACCCCTACACTTTCTCTCTCTCTCTCTAACATCCATGCCTGTATATTTGCCATTCCTACTTGTATCTCATTCAGTCATGGGAATATCAAATAGAAAACAGAACAAAAAAATTTGCTGCTTTATTTTTGTAGATATTTTAATACAAAATTAATCCAATTTCTATTGGTTTCTTTCTCAATTTAATGTCTTTAACGTTCACTTATGTGCATATATATATATATATAAATGTAACAAAAGGCCCATCCCATTTGTTTCAATGGACAAATAAAGGGGTCATAATCCTCACTGCCCAACCCACAAGGCACACTCAAATATAAGTGAGAAGGGCTGTAGGAAGGGAAAAAGATACAGCCCTTAGTTTTGTGGTGCCCTTTAATCATCACTGCTGAGCTTGAAGCTTTGTGAAGGTATGGCACAACTTTGCAGAAAAGGAGAAGAGCTGTCTGGGTCACTTGCAGATTTCTAGCCCCAGAAGTGCTAGAGCAGTAGGAGTTGTTTCTCCCTCTCTTTGGTGAAGGAGTTTCTGAGGATTCTAGCTTTGTTAGTGATTTTTCTGTGGTGGCAGTGGTGATGATGGTGGCTGTTTCTGTCTATTGGCCCAACAGTTCTCTCAGCAGAGTAATTCTCCCCACTCCCAGTAGCCAACCCTCTCCCCTGGATACCCATCAGCCTTATTTTTTTCTCAGAACAAGGTAGAGGATGCCAATGATGAAACTGAAGCAAAAGCAGATCCAGGCCAATATGAAGCAGTAGCCATGGTGAGGATTTGTGGAGTACACCATCGTGCCTGTGAACCGAGCTGTGTAAATGGAGACTGCAATCAGAATGCACATCCCTGTTGGAAGGAAGAGGGAAAAGAGAGTTGGAAAACGCACAGAAACCAGCATTGCCGTAAGACTTCTGAAGTACTGTTGTCCCCTGGGATTGTAATGCATGTCTTGTGCCGTATGAGAGAGGAGCTGCTGCCCATTAGGCTTATTTGTGGAGGATTTATTTTGCAGCTGTGATGACGTAAGACACTTGGGGCTTGTTTAGTGGGTGCCAAGAGGAATAAACCTTTGTTAGGAGGAAATCAGTAATAAGATCTGACAACAGTTTGGTGCTACATGTTGAATCCCATGTGCAGTAGCTGTCTGTTTATTCCCCTGCTCCCCCAAAACAGTTGAATCCTTTTTGTTGTCTGTCAAAGGTATTTTGCAAAACCCACTGGGATTTCCTACTGTAAATCTGGAAATACTTTCATTATATACAGCAAAAAAAATCCCAACCCAACACTTTACTGTCCCCCAGTGCTTTGTTTTGTAACAAAAATTGGGCCACTGGAAACATTTAGCTGGCTGACAACCTCCCCTGGTGACCACGTGTGGCAAATGTGTGGCTACTTGTGTTCACAGAGGCAGTGGGATGCAGAGGGAGCCATGGCAGGGTGTGCACGTGCATACTCACAGCAAACCAGCATGACGGCTCCGGTCATGTAGAAACGTTTGCCTTTTTCCAGGGTGAACAGCTGGATAATGAACAGGACGAGCGCCACAACGGAGAAAATGATCGAGAGGATCATAAAGGCTTGCACGGCTTTGAGGGAAGCTGTCAAAACGCAGAGAATAGATTGGAGAAGGTCAGGACTCAGTCTTGGCAGTGCTCATCAACATCCTGTGACTTGCCATGACAAAAATGCGGATGTAACTTACCCTCATCTCGACTGCTCACCGGCAGCTGAGTGCAGGTCTTGTTGCAGAGCAGCCACAGTCCTGTTGAGATCGTTCCGAAGTTGTAAGAACCCACCATCCAAACCTGAAACAGGATAGAACAGTTGTGTCAAGGGGCAGGAAAGCTTCTTTGCTTTTCTGTCAGACTAAACCATAAAGTGAGCATGAGTAGCCCAACTGCCCGAAAATGTCAGCATGAGGTGGCCGCGATGAGCAGCCGGACAGGTGGGATATGGCACTGGCTTCCAGTGCCAGGACTCATTTGGTCCGGGCAAATCACCATGAAGTCCGTTCCAATCATCATGGAGAAATCTCCCAGCTCATCCTGACCCTCTTCCTGTGCGAGGTGGCTCGGGGCATGGCTGGCCAGGTGGGTATGAGGGAACCCCAAAATCCGCTCCAACAGCGGGCGGGGGGCGGGGACCCCGGCAACGCCACCAGGGGTCCCCCTCGGCCCAGATTTCCCCTCTCCCTTGGCGTGGGATGCGCCTGGTGGGCAAGAGCCTGGCCGCCAGCTGGGGGGAACAGGGCTGGCACTGCTGATCTCCCCGGCCCCAGCTTGCACTCTCCCTGGTGAAGGGTGCTCAGGTGCTGCTGGCTCTGGGCTCTGGGCTCCGGGGAGGCGACAGACAGAAGCTGCCTCCTGTACCACCCCGGCTCCCTTCCCGCTCCCTGAGCACACCCATCACTGTTTCATCTCTCCCCATGACCATGAGTGGATGTTCCTCACCCTCACTTGAGCACCCACCCCTGGTCCACCTGCCAGCCGTATCTAAGGCTGTCTGCTGCTGTGGAAGGTGAAAGCCATGGCCCATCCAGGCCAGTGTACTTACGTTGGCAATGGTGGAGACAAAGAGCATGATGACAGTGGCGATGTGAACCACAAAGATACCGGCCAGTAGCACCAACATCTTGGGTTTCTTCTAGGTGGTGTCACCGACACAGAGAGCTCTGAGGGAGAACAAGAACAAGAGGGAGGACATGAAGGGAAGGGCTGAGTCAAAGAACAGCATTACCATAAGCTTTGTTTACATGCAAAAACCCAGGCTGATCTTAAGTCCACTCTGGAAATGGGGAATCTCCAAAATAAAGCCACTAAAAACTTTCTCAAAATCTGTTGAAGAGGTTAAATAGAGCCTGAAGATTAAGGAACCAATTTGGGAGGAGATATAGAGCATAGGTAGATAACTTGGGGACATTTAAAAAATAGCCTGAATATATACACAGGTTGCTTAAATTGATGTGTGTTAATGTAAAGTAAAAATGCCATAGTCCAGGCCTACAGTCCAGGAAGAGGAGTTTTTGCCCATGGGATTCACAGAGGTCAGGAAAGATTCTTCTCTTCTTGTTCTCCTCTGGTGTCTCAGCCTCTTCCAGCTGGTCTGGGTCACTGACAGGTGGCATGGAATGGGGGACTGCATGTTCCTTGGTGCATCAGCTATAGAGTAGTGGTGGAGAGAAAGCCAGAGGTGGCCGCTACTCAATAGACTGCACTTTTAAGTGAAGAGGAGAGTAACCAGAACAGAAATGCCATGACGTTTTCTGGAGCTGAGGAAGATGCCCAGGTTTGCAATGAAAACTGCCTGTCTCCCTTTTTAGAACTTGAGGCATGCAGGTCACTTTATTACTGCAATAGGATTCTCTTGTAATGCAAATTCCTCTTTGGTTTGTTTTGGGTATTTTTGCCTCTGTACCCTGCAAACTTTTACTTTTTGTAAGATTTCCTGTCATTGATGAACATGTGATTGGAAAGGGAGGGGAATGTGCTTTAGAAAGCTCACATGACACTGTCAAGACTGATGGCTTCTCACCTGAAAACGTGAAATACAAGGAACAAATCTAAGCTGTGAGAATGAATGCAGACAATTCACACAAATCAAGGGAGTATATTTCAGGCTGAAGCATTTACTGAGTCCACTCTGTGGCCTGTAAACTTCCTAGAAAGTCTGAGAGGGCTGTGTGGCTCTTTCCCTTGGTAGTGCTGGTACTGAAGAGCAGTATCAAGCATGTGATTAATGTTAGCTGTCAAGTTATTTTGGTCCAGGTGACTCAGGTAAGGTCTGATGCTGTCACCATTTGTACAGGGTGTGGTAACGCTGTCATGAAACTACACAATTATACTTTGTGATGTCTTTCACACAAACTGTGACAAAAGGCTTTGTTAAGTCCCATTCATGTGTCTTTTTTTACTTGATGACTCCACCTTCTCCACTACTGTCTTTCCTCTCATTGTGGCCATGAGTGGGAGTGTATTCCTGTAAAATGCTACAGCTGTTCTGGGCACTGCTTTGTATACAGTTTCCCAAACCACGGGGGGTAGGCAGGCTTCTCCATCAGTGGCACTTTGACCAGTTCAGCATTAGCTGGTGACCGGGAAGAATTCCTTCAGGATCTCAAGGAACCAGCTCTGTTAGGTCACTGCTCCCACCCAAACAAGGCTACTCCTTATTGAGACAGATTAGGTTTGGTGACTAGTCCTATCTCCTCAGCAAAACTTGTCTGCTGTGAGGTTTCCATCACCTCTGGAGATGTTAAGCCCTGGATTGCTAAATGTGGGCCAGGCTTACTTGTCTGCTTTTGGGTGTCCTAGCAAATCCTCATGCTGTAGAGCTTGATTTGGCTGGATGGCCTGGTCACTGTGACCTCTCTTGTCAAAGTACCTCCCTTAGTGATGATCTTGGAGAAAGCACAGCCTTCTTAGGACTTCCCCTCTGACTGTAGTGACAGTCATTTATGAGTTCAGCACTGCTAAAATCCAGATACTCAACAGTACATACAGGCTACCACATGAACATACCTGACGTAAGAGTTAAATCCCGTCTTTCCATTGACTGTAAAAGGAACGAGGGTTTCAAAATGCTGGATGGCAACTGATACCGATGTCACCGCTGCACCTCAAACTGAGAAACTATTGCTGCTGCCATGGCTAAGTGACATATCTGCAGCAAACTCTTCAGTCAAATCTTCCTGTCCCTTTGACTACTTCTTATTCTTTTTCCTGATTACCTTGGTTCTTACACAAACTGCAACAAGTGCTCTTGACACTACAGGGTACTGGCATGCATAAACCAAACTGTCAAATTTGCCTGCTCTGAAAACTGCCTTTACTGAACAATGGCTAAACTTTCTTCTTTCTTAGATGGACGTATTTTTCCATAGCCTCTTTAAAATCTCATTCAACACTTTTTTTTCCTTATTATTTCTGAGGACCTTCAAACAAAGCTTTCTACTTGAAAGATTAAAAACCTATTTTCATGACATCCTAAAGGACTAGAACAGTCCTTTTAAATGCATTTTTTGTTTGCATTCAGAAATGAAAATGAGGGATAAACGTTACTTTAAATGTGAAAAAAAAACCCACCAAAACCATGACCCCATGCCCAGGACTTTGACCAATACTCTAAGAAAAAACTGAAATTCTTTATTCCCTTTGCTTTTTCTGCCTGTTCTAGCACTGCAGGAGAGCAGTGTTAGTTCAGGTGCTCTCAGTGCACCTACTTCCTGAGAACGTCAGCACCTCTCCCTGAATACACACGCTATCAAATGCAAACTCCCCCAGGGGATATGTGCTCACAGCTTAGTTTTGATTCTTTGTGAGTTAAAGCACAAGCTTCCCTCTGTATTCATTTGCTTTCCCCTTTCTTCATCTGTCTCTGCCTGTTAAATAAAACACGAGAGAACAATCCCAGAGGAGCTGTGGGTGAACGAATGGCACCGAAATAGATTCACTTCTGTGTCTGATGCTATGGCGTGGACTTTTCCTCCCATTAGACAGAGAAGCTGGCAGAGCACCGGGGACTGACAGGATACCGTTTCCATTTGTTAAGTGTGAGACATCTTTCTCCACTACAGGGTGGGGTCACATTGCTGGAGCAATAGGACAAAATTGCATGCAAATGTCTTTTCTTCCATTCCCCTACCTAAACTGCATCTGCATTTGGAGTTCCTCAGGCTCTTCTTGGGCTATGAGTCACTCTTAGCCTTCCTAGAGCTGCCAGTTTTTTCCACTGACTCACCCCAAAGCTCTCAAACCCTACAATAATTTAACCCTGAAAGATTAAGTGCTCAGGACACTGTCAGTTTTAGGTCTGCTTCTCAAGAACCAGTCAAGCGAACCATTTGAGTCTTCCCCAATCATCTTTCAGAGGAGAGACCCCAACTAAGCCAAGAAAAAAAGGAATGAGGCATAACAGTAGAAGGACTACTGAGGTAGGGTAGGCTGGTGGGGAAGTGAAGGTCATGCACCTGCTGAACAGCCTGCATGAGTCAAGAGAAGATCTGGTGCTGACTACAGTGGACTGACTTTCCTTTTCATGGGGTGATGGATGAAGAGAAATAACAAGCCATTCCAACAGTAAGCACGAATAAAAATCACCGTAGAAGCCTTCAGTACAAAATAACCAGATAAGATAACCATGCAGATAAGCATGACAGACTTTCAGCTGTGTAGAGACTATTTCTCTGACCGTGCAGGAGTACACATACTGGGGAACAACACACAGCTCTGCTGTACCCCAGCTCAAGTTCGAGCAGGCTGGCAATATCTATTAAAAACTAAGTCTTCTCAAGCAGGCAGATTGTTGCCACCCATATCACCCCTCTGTCTGCTTAAGTATTTGGATCCTTCTGTCTGGCGGGCAATATGGAGACTTGAGTCCCTACCCCTGGTCTGCTTCTTAGCAAAGGATCAGGATGGAATGTGAAGTGCCACTTGGAGATATGATAAAGGCCAATGGTATGGTTTCTCAAATATAGGGAGTGAGTTACTCAAGAGGGTAAGCCAGATTAGGTAGAGGTGTTTTGCTTCTGATAGAAAGTGCATTGCAGTGAAAGGACTAGAGGGTGAGCATACAGGATGTTTCTGCAGGAACAATGGGGTTGTTTCGGGTGAAAAATCAGGGCACTCTCAACTAAATTCGAAATATTTCAGCTCTCAAGTATTCCTTAATGGATATAGCTCATCTGACTTCCATTTCCATCTTCCTCTCTGAACTGAGGCCCCTGCTTGGGACTGCCTCTCCCAGGCTCAGTTGGTGAGGTGTACTGTGAGAGATGCCAGCTGAGGTGAGAACCCAGGCAGTAGCCTGTAGCTCCCTAGAGTGTCCAGGGAGCAGTGGACATCTAAATCACGCTGCTTGTGCACACTGGTGGCCTCCGACTCCTTTAAAACTGAGTTTTTCAGCTGAAGACCCTTTAGTTTGATACATTAGATTTCTCAACAATGGAAAGATGCCCTTTTGGGGAAAAAACAAACGCTTTTGGTTAGAATGTCAACAAAATCTCCATAGATTGAAAGCAACTAACATGAAAGAAATTCTGCCTTTTCCAGCTGCCACTACAGAATATAAGGAAGGCAGAAGTAAGTCAGACCAGTGGTCTGTCTCTCCCACTAGGCTGTCTCTGATGGGGACAATAGGATTTAGAGAAATAGTACTTAGAGAAATACTAACAATAGACAACAGTATTTAGAGAAAGCATGTGAACTTGGCCACTGTCTGAGGGGGCACAGAGTCACACCAGGAATACTGATGGTTCAAATCAGGGCCAAGGCCACTTAGAAAGGAAGGAGAAAATTGGAGAGTAATGGACAGAGAGTAAAACCTGTTTGGTATTGTTTGAAACAGCCACAAACTTCCACCTCCGTTACCAGTGCATTCCTCCGTGCAAAGCCAACCCACAAACAGCAATGCTGCCATGCTGCTACCAGTGAGGGAAACCTCAGAGTGGTATAAAACCTTCTGCAGAATTTGCACATCTGCCTTTTGACTGAGCTGAGGCCACCACTGCATCTTAGACCTGCTACAACTGCACACCTTGTGTGTGCTATGAGCATCAGTCCTCACTGTGCCTAGAGTCATTTGGCAGGATGCAAAGATGTGATGGTCTCTCTGATATTTCGGTGGCATGATGACTTCGGACATGTCACATTGTTACTAGAAAGCTCACGACAACTTTAAACAACAACAGGGAAGAATCTCTTTGCTTTCACCCTTTGCTCTGTGTCTCTTGCTTCAGATCCAGATGAATCCAGAGTCCTTGCTGACTCCAGACTTTTACATACTACTGTATGTCAGCACTGCTATTGACAACCTGGTTTTGACAGACCAGCCTGACTCAACTAACAAGTCAGATGCTTTTTACAGGCATGTGGATGAGTAGGCTGGTGCCTCTGGAAAGAGATTTCACATGTGTGGGAGAAGGGTTGGGCAGGAGGTGTGCGTGGGCACATGGAGACCTTTGGAGCCTCTGGTTTATGACAGTGAGATTTCATGTACATGTGGGCAGTGGCTGTGATGACCACATGGGGTACAGCAAGGTTGTACAACCAGCAGGTTAACGTCAACCAAAAGGAAAGTGCAGACCAGCCTGAGGGGCTACAGCTGAAAATAAGCTTAAGTAAATGGAGGATTTTGTCTGGTTCTTGTGAAGCATTTCCTGGTGGAATGGTCTCCAAGAGATCAGTGGAATTGCCTTCCCAAGGGAGTGGTGAAGCATCAGCATGTTAAAAATTTCTTTTAGGATCTGACAAATTCCCCAAGAATCTACCCTTGGTGATGAACCTACACTCACTGAGAGATGCAGAGGGGAGTCACAAAAGATGACACATAAGGGTTTTCCAGCTCTCATGCTCATGATTCATATGAGAGTGGGGAAATATCAGAGCTCCTAGGACAGACAGTGAGAAATTGGCAATTTCTCCAGAAGAAACCACCCTTGAGCACTCAGCCATGTGAAAACATCACCTGAAACTCCAATGCTCGCGTGGTAGTCAGAAGGGGAAGAGACAGCTGCCTGGGGCCTGGCAGGCAGCCAGGATCCGCTGCTGGAGGAAAACACTGTCACTCCTCACACTAGGCACACCAAGGAAGAGCTGGGACTGATGGGCAGCTAGTAAGAGGGAGGGGTGGGGAAGGGACCCCAGAGCTAATGGAAGCACAGAAGTGTTCCCCTGTACCTCCAGAGGTGTGATACAGAGCACCCTCACCCCTTAAGAGTGCTGGGTGGTCCCTGGGTGGGTTAATTAGACACTGGAGTTGCTGGCAGGAGTTCCAACAAGATTCTGAGATACACGAGAAACATCTGTGGGAGGACTGACAGTCTGGGTGTTGACGTGTTGTGTGTAGGGGTGTGTATCCGCAGCTCTGTGTGAATCCCTCTGTGAATGGGAGTGTGCATCTGTGGGTTCCCTGTGAACTCCGTGTGTGTGTGTGTCTGTGCACAGCTTCTTTACGGGTGCACGGCTCTATCTGTTCGACACTGGCAGTGCCCATGTGGGAGAAACCATCTGACAGCTCTGACAGGAAAGCTCAGGTTACAGTGTGTTTCCTAATTCCTATCTCATAGAGGCAAATGAGTGAACTAAACCACTACACTGTGGTATGAACCAAAGTACACAGATCACTTCTGGTGGGACTACCTGCTTTTCCTCTTTGCAACAGCCCTTAGATAGAGAAGCCCTTAGATAGTGATAGGTATCACTTAGACAGTGAAGCCCAGATCAGCTGTGCTTTTGGCTGCATTCTTGGATTAAAACTGCAATCCCACGAGTTTACATAGACAGTTTTGTCTAGATATTCTTTTTTTTTTTCCAAGGGAATGTAACTCTGAAAAAGAAGTTGTATCTTATAGTGTGTCTGTCTCTCAAAACTGCAAAACCTCTGAACATGCCAGTACAGCCTGTGAGACACTGAGGTCAGTGTGACTCAGGCATCTAAAGAGTCTGAGCTTTTGGGTCAGTTTGCTTTCGGGGTGCCTTTATTCCTGAAAGCCAGCTTGGAAAAGACTGCGCAGGATTAAAATGCAAAATTGTGTGAAAGCTCCTTCTTTCAACCAATGTACACAAGTGATGAACTGGGGGGAACGTGTATAAAGCAGACATGGGAGGACGCTGTGCAGCCTGGAGCTGGTCAGTGCTCACTGCAGGGTGGATAAAGGTGGTCGTGATATAAAATGCCTCATCTGGCTTTCAGAGGGCTCCTTACACCTGCGACCAGTACAGGCTGGCAGAACGGTATAAGCTAATTCATGTTACAGGTGGCTTTTGAGACAAAGAACAGCCCTGCTGAGGGCACACCATGCTGGCCTAGTTGTAGCCACTAGAGGCCAGCTAGCAAGCAGGTTGGCTCAGCTACCTAAGCTGTCGCAGCCAGTGGATGTGCCCAGCTTTCCTTCCCCAATGGTCCACGTTCCTGGAGGTGGTCTTCAGCAATCCTCTGACCAGCCTGCTCCCAGCTCTGAGCACTTTGTAGCTCTCCCCTCTTGCTCCCACAGCTCTCACTATCCTTCCCAGAGGCTTGCTGGAGCCAATACAGGGAAGGTATCTCTCTGGAATGAGAAAAATGTGGACAATGGACCCAGTCATGGTGGTTGCTTTCACAACTCTCCTCTTTGAGCAGACTCTGCCCTGTGAGGGCAAAAGGACAACAAAGGTCCTCACCCTGGATTTCCTCAAATACAAACATATTGCCAGGTGGCCCCACATCACAAGAGCCACGCCTTTGGCATGAGTCACTGTTCACCTGTGTCAGGCACTCCAGAGTTCAGAGTTCAGTGCATTTCTCTGCAGGACTGGGGATGACCTAGCCCAGATCTGTCCCTGGGCTCTTGTCATGGGTGTCTCCCCATGCCTCTGTTACTGACTGGTTTTCACAGGGTAAAGGGGATAGATCTTAATTATGATCTTGGCAAACTTGTCACTCCCTCAGGCAATGTGGGTTCTGGAGCTGAGTTGTCCTAACCTGTCCCTCCCTTCTATGACAAGGCATGGGCTATATTTGGTCTTACCAACAGAGCAGCTTCCATATACTCTCTGAAAACAGTTCAGGAGGAGCAGGGTGCATGAAGCTGCAAATTTGGCCACAGTTTCCTTTGTTCATTGTCAAGCTGTTCTAGCTAAGGAGGTACTTTCCAAATCTCTCCCAGCAGGGTTTGAAGAAATCACACTCCAGATGGCAGCCCCGAGATGTGCTGCTTTGCTGCTCTTCCCCCACAGTGTAATGGCAGAAAGCAGCTCAAGAGGCACTCCAGATTCCCCTCCGGGCAGTTTATACGGGGAACTGCTGCTAGACCCTGTGTCATACTGTGGGACGACTGGGTGTGGACTGGCCCTGATAGAGGATCAATACAGGCATAATTGAGATGTGCTTCAGCACGTTTGTTCACTGCCACTGTTTCAGCACTGTGATTATGAGTTAGTTATCAATCCTGGCAGGGCCATGGAGAAGAGCCTCCTTTTCTATGAAGGCTGCTTTGCCTCAGCAGAAGAGACCAATGAAGTATTAAGCATCCATCTTTAGATGTGAAGATTGGAAATCCCCTTCCTCACCCTCCCTTTTAGAGGAGTAAAAGAGCAGCTCTAGGCCTCTTACTTCTCCCT
Organism: Daphoenositta chrysoptera; assembly: GCA_013397915.1. Classification (NCBI taxonomy): domain Eukaryota; kingdom Metazoa; phylum Chordata; class Aves; order Passeriformes; genus Daphoenositta; species Daphoenositta chrysoptera. The sequence goes on from VZRO01001314.1 coordinate 23,089, forward strand.
GCCTTGAAGGAAGGGTAAATAAATCTCATCTTTCAGTTCTATCTCATCACTTTTTTTGTAGGAAAACAGAGGAAGGAAAAAAAGTTAGGAGTGCCATGCATTGCAGCCTGCCTTATGTTGTGCTGGGTGACAGTGCTGTCACTTCCCTATGGAAAGGTACAGGCACAGGAACCTGTTGAGATCAAAGGGGTCTAGTAGTACTATTTCTTGCCTTATGGAGCACTTGAGCAAATTTTGCACGGAGGGCAAATTCCAACCCTCCTCCTTTGCAATCCATGCAGCACTTAGTGACGGCAGCACTAAGAGAATTGGGGGATGAGTAAGGGAAAACGTGCCATGGGAGGGGTGTCCCAGCAGCCGCCTGGGGATCATGGGGCCTGTGAAACCCCATGGGAGCGGGCAGGACTACGGAAGCAGGCTCCCTCCTGCTTTTGTCTGCTCTGAGGAAACAGAAGCAGGCACAGGCTGAGTGCCATGTGCGAGCCTTGCGGCTGGGAGGGTGACGAATAGAGATTAGTGCTTGCAGCCAATCTCCCCAGTCTCATTATAAGCAAGGCCCCGAGGCGGGTCTTTTACCAAAACCATGCTGGCTATTATCAGCAAATCTCCCAGAACTGTTTCAAAATACCACCTCTGCTCCACCCCAGACCACCAAACAGTAATTCCTGCATGCACTTGCACCGCTCCCACACTGCAAAATTGAAAGACCACCAGCTAGGCCAGAAGGGCCGGTTTTCCAAGCCCAGGGCTCTCTGTCCTCAGCAGGGTCTCACTGGGGGAGCAACAGCAGCACTGAGGCACCCACAACAAAATTTTGTGCTTCTCCGCAAGATCCCAAGTCACTGCCGCATTAATGTGTCCTTGCATGTGGCTCGACTCCGCAGCTGTCAGCCGCCTCCCTCGGGATGGCGTGTGCCCAGCGGAGATCCCGCTCTCACACAGGGGTAGCCGGGATGAATGGCTCAGACCGTCTGTCCCGTGTTTGGCGAGTTAGTCATAGCTGGGGGAGCTTCCACAGAAGCCTACTGACAGGAATTCCTTAGGTGGGTGTGCATTTCAGGGTGTGCTTCCAGGCACTGCAGTGTTAGTAAGGGACCAATTTTGATCATTTTCCGATGCTAATCCCCAAGGGAGCAAATAGAAATAAGCTGCCTTTAAGGCCTCAATCTCTCAGTGCTCGCAGTTCCCAGGTGGACTGGGTGGAGGCATTCGGCTGGCTTAAACCCCCGTTATCATAGAAACAGTAGCTGATGGGCTCCAAGTTTTCACACTCTTCATGCCCAGCTCCCTCGAGTGTTTGCTCAGAAAAGAATCCCACTACATCCAGAAATGTCAAGTGGGCAGTTCCTGGGCAAATGTGCTCTCAGAAGTGCCTTGAAGAATTCAAAGCTTCTGAGTGAAAGTTGTTCTGTGGCCACAGCATTTTTTTACATATCAAAATGATTTAATTGTTAATCGTATTAAATGACAACTTCCATAAATACTTTCTTCCCATTCTAGTTTCTGACTACCCTGGAAACACTCGTTGCCTCAGTCAGTTTCCCCACCACTCCAACACATTTATTTTTCAGTCACCACTGCATGACCGAGCCACAGGGCCAGAGGGGACTTCAAAATTCATAAAATCCATCATTTTCCCACAAAGTTATGGTCAGCCCAGCTTCTAGTTCATTAATATAGTAACTATCCACAGTCCCAGCCTGAGCCCCACCCATTCCTGGCCGTATTGGGCTAAACACTGTTCAGTCTCTTTCAAACCCTTGAAACTGTGCAGGGGCGGGCTGAGTTCCTTCAACAGGAACCGAAGTGTGGTGCCAACAAACTGGCTTTGCCGCACTCCCTTTCTCAGACCTCAAAAATAGTTCAGATTTGACCACAGCATGCAAACCATAGCAGACAGATGAAATAAGAGAACTGGTGAAGAAGAAGAGGGAAAGAAAGAGGGGGCAGTTGCATGGAAAAAGGCAGGTGAAGAGGGAAAATTGCCAGTCTCTGCAAGCCTACACTTCCCATCAGTGCGTCTCTACCTCCCCGACACACCCTACCAGCAGCCCGTGGTGCTCCTAGCAATTCCACCCGCTCCCCCACTTCGCCTCGCAGTGCTCCCCACTCCAGTGTCTGTGCTGCCAAGAAAGGCGTAGCACGGATTTCTACCCTTCACGTGGCTTTGCTCAACAACTGGGGCTTGGCTTCAGCCTCAGGAGCCAGAAACCTCAGAAAAAGAGAGATTGTCTCCATTGTACCCCAGATTCTGCACCTTTGGGGCCTCTCAGTCTTCATTTGGAATGATTGCTATTGTTTTAAATTAGAGCTTGGCAAACTAATTATGGAGGGGAGAGAGACAAGCAGAAATATTTGAGCGCCAGAAAAACTGAGCCAGCAGCCCTAATTCCAAGCAGGCATTTTTCCACATTTGCCAACAATGCTACCCCAAAAACACACAGCAGCTCCTGAGCGTGAGCTGGCCCAGGCTGGGCACCCCGTGCCTGCGCCCTGGCTGCACGTGTCCTGTAGGTGAAAATAACATTGCTGCTGCCAGCGCTCCGAGGCTTCAACCAGGGCGCCCTGCAGCGCCCCTCCGCCCCGAACACAGCTGGATTTCAAAGCAAAAGATGAAATTAAGGTGCATGCCATACATAGCCAGCTCGAGTGCCAAGATGAAGAGAACTAAAGGAGCAGAGGAGAAAAGCAGACTGGAGCTGCTAGCAGAGGGGAGCAGCCACTGAGGGAGAGAAGTTGGTGAGGATTTTCAGGAACAGCTCTTACCGTGTGGGCTGGGACCGGTGCTGGCACCTGTGGAAGAAGGAGCGTGCGGGGCTGCAGTGCCGATGTCCTGGAGTACAGGGCTGGAGTGAAGGGCTGGAGTGAAGGGGAGTGACCTGGTGGTGGTTTAAGTTTCCTCCGGTGGTGTGGGAGGGTGGTGTCTTTCCACTCTGTTTTAAAGGAGTTACTATGAATCAGACTGCCTTTAAAGAGAGGGGGGGAAAAAAAATTAATGAGCTACGCCCTGTTTTGTTGGCAGGGTGTCAAGAGTCTCTGGGAGGAAACCAGCGATTCAAAGAAATCTGTGCAGGGCTGCGTCTGAGTCAGTGTGCAGCACGGAGACCGCAGCCTGGAAAAACGACTGACGCTGATCCAGCTGAGTAAGAGAGGCCCACAACAGCATCTGTTTATAAAACTGAACTTCTGGTTGTCATAAAAAAAAAAAAAAAAAAGTATAGTTACAAATGTGGCAACAGGACTTCAACAATACAATCTCTCAAACAAACAGTGGGTTGGCAGGGGGGATCCCGAGGCTGGGTGAGTCACCACATCCCCTCCCTGTGCTGCATGGAGGGAAGTCGCTGAGGCTGACAGCACGGGGAAATTCAAATCGGACCTGTGAGGTTGGCATGGACAAGACTTTTGGGAATATATCAAAGAGCAGAGATGCTAAAAATGCAGCTCGGGCCTGGTGGTGACTCTGGAACAATTTGGCCAGATGGTGGTGGTTTGCTTCCATAGAGAGAGAGCAGGCAGGGAAGAAGAAATAAGGAGCTTGTTATTCACAGTTTTCTGAGGTCAGCATTTCTTACCATCCTAAAGACTTCTAAAAATAGATCCTTTACATTTGCTGAGAATTGGCTGGTGGTGTTGTCTCATAGATGCTACAGGCAAGATTGAATAGGGATGTGCTTGAGATGTGGGTGAAAGGGGAAGAAGTTTGTGAGAAAGCACCCATGTTAAAATGTGATCCATATTGCAATAGAGTTGGCAGTCTGCTACTGCGTGGAATCAACCCTGCCTTTGCAGAGGCCCAGCAAGAGATAAGCAGATACTGACAAAATACCTGGCAAAGGCCTTTCCCGCTTTCATAAGTATGACATTGGATTGCCTTTATTTGAAAAAGGAAGCTGGTTCTCTTTGGAATCTACAGAGATTAAAAGATTTTGCTGTTTTTCAGATTATTCCTTCTGTCTGGTGTTATTGATAAGTGTCTGGTCTAAATTTAGACTATAGCAACCTGCTTAAAAAAAGAGCTATGGATAAAACAGCAGCAAAGATGACACATATGGTGGGCAAAGACAATCCCGTGGGAGTTTTTCCACTGATGGAAAATAAAGACAGTCTTTTTTCCTCAAGGATAAAATAAGCCTAACTGTGTTTAATACCTATGAATTAGAATGTGCTTCTTGTCAATATATATGAATACAATATTCAGGGAAAGTTTATTTGCTTACCCTGCAGAAGAATCTGGCATTTGCATTGAGCTGCACCATCCATTTCCCCTGATCTTTTCCCCTGGCAGAGTTCATTGGAGTGAGGGATGCTCAGCTCCATACAAAATACTGGAGTGCAGGATCCCAAAGCAAAGTCTGGGGACCAGAGTTCAGCTGTGGTGAAGGGTTCCCTGCCCCAGACCTGTTCGCAAGTGACTACCCACCTGCCAGGGAGCAGCTGCCTGCAATCACAGAATTGCTTATCTGGGACCCAGCAGACAGAACACTTGCATCAAAAAGCCCCTCACATGGGGCAACAACAGTGGAGCTCCGTAGGAGGCTGGGTATGAAGTGAGCCGTGGCTGGCAAAGCATCATTTGTTCGGAGAGAGCAAACTGGTTTTGCACAAACTGCTCTCTAGCCTGGGAGGCTGTGGCAGGCAATGGCCAATATCAGAGGCTTCACTGGGAGGCAGAGGTGTTCTGCAGCATCAGCATCAGCTTCCCCACAGGAGCATTGCTTCCCTGCTCTCCATCTGGAAGTGTTGGTGCCCCGCCAGCAGAGAGAAGAAGAGTAACCGGACAGGCCACACAGGCTGTGACCGTGGCCCTGGAGGAGCACTGGTACCCTGCCAACCACTGGCTTCATCCCTGTTGCTAGACCTGTCGAGCCAGGTGTGAGAGGGGGTAACAGCACGTGTCGAGTGAACAAGAGTGCGGATAGATGCTCCTGTTTAGGAGCAATGCTGCACGTTGGCAAGATGATGGTTTACGGAAGAGAGGGTATCCCCTCGTGCCAAGGTACAATGAGGTCAGGGGAGAGTTCAGCTTCCACTGAGCAGATTGGTATCTCTTTGAGGTATTTCCACCTTTCATCTGGATACAGAGAAAGGGTAGAAGTGAGAGAATGTCCTACCAATAGCTTAAGGAAGGAGAAAGTTTCAAGTTGATAAGATTTATCATGTTTTCTGTAGCTGTTTCTGTGGATGAAGGGTTAGCCCAGTAAGTCTTTATATGTGTGTGATGGAGAACCAGTTCTATCCACTCATCCAGAGAAGAGGCTGGTCTTTCTGTGTGCCTGCAGCAATTTCTCCCTTTATGTTGTGTGGTTTCCGCAGGGTGGGTTGCAATAGAAAACCCATGACATGAAAAGTCTCAACATGAGATCAAAAGCCTTAAGCATTCTGCAGGTTTGACACACTAAGGTTGAATTGCCTAAGATCCCCATGCCGTACTTCACGGTGTCCCTTGACCTAAGCATCACTCATTCACAGGCTTTTCTGAACGTGTGCAGTCTGTTAATTGGAGGTGGTCAGGTCAAAGACATGAGAATTTAAGCTGTGAGAATCTGGATAAGCATTTCCACAGGCAATGAGAGGGTGAAGCTTTCCCACGCATGCTGTGCCTTTGCTGAAGTTCTTCCCAAATAAGCAGCTTGCAGCTGCTGTAACTGCTTGTTTTGCCATGCCCCACACATTTTTAGGCATTACTGCTGTCTGTGAACAGTAGCCCTTGGCATTAAAGGTGAGTGTCCACAGTGACATTAGATAAGACAAGTATTAAGCCTTTGCAAGCCCAGATCAAAGGAGGAATGGACAATAACTACTGGGAAATGGGGTGTGGAGTTAGGAGTGGGGGAGGCATGATCAGGCTTGGCTGGAAACATCTAGAACAGATTGTTTTTAGAGACTGGGGGGTGCCAGGAGAAATGGGACATACATGGTCTCTCTGTACTTTTTGCAGATGCGAGAATTTATGCTTGGGAAAGTTCTGTAGCTGAGTTCCCATGCTCTCTGGGATGCTTTCAACAGGAATTTAACTATATGCTATTTGGATGTGCTTTTCTGGCTAACTATCTGCAGCACATATTGCATATTAAGCTCCCCTCAGTCTAAATAGCATGTTTTTCTACCTAAAGTGTTCCTCTCTCTTGTATGTGCTATTTATTTTGTGCATAATCTTGCTGGCTGGTTGAAGGACAAATGGAAGTGATATGGTCCATGATGTTCACTACTTCTACACTTGTCATGACATGGAAAAGGTGGGGTGGAGCCTCAGCTGGTGTGTGGGTTTGAAGTTTCATACTGCTCTGTAGTGGTGCAACTGGTGTGTTTGTGTGTGTGTTGAGGGGTTTTCCATGTGATACAATAATTTGCAGAGACATAGGATAAATCTCAAAGCCATATGATAAACTGCATTTGTCATGCCTGACTTTGCAGGGCTTCAAATGTGAGCAGTCATCCACTGGAAAGGGTGGTGGTTCCCTTATTTATAGCTTCACTCAGTTTTGAGGAAGCAGACATTAGAAGTCCCTCCTTAGTGGTTTTGGTTATTTCTCTAGTGTGTCTTGTCGTGTTCCTGTCCCTCCAAGGACTGCTAGATGTCCAGTACTTAGGGCAGCTGACTTTGCAAGCTCAGCAGTACAAGAAAAGGGTAGATCACAGTCAACACTGAGCAGATGTAACTCTTCCTGTGCACAGTTTAGTTTTTGGGTTGGGTTGTTGTTTTGGTTTGTTGTTTTTTCGTTTTTTTTTTAATTCCAGGGATCTCCGTCCTAAGTACTCTGGTAAACTGTATGATGAACAAAACATACAGGAACATCTACCTCTAATTTTTCCAAAATCACTCAGGGTTGCCAGACTGACTGATCTTTTGAAAGGGTATGATAGGTATTGAATAGAAAATGCCCTGTGCTTACAGGATTTGTGTAGGCATGTTTTGTCACTAAGCTTTAACAGGTAAAAATTGGAATAGTTCCCTCCAGGACTTTAGCAGTATGAGTGGGATCTATGACAGAATACATTCCGCACATCTCACTTATCACACTCACACTCACATCTGGGAAGACCCAAAAGTTCCCTTGCTTCTTAACAGGAATAAAAAAATTAAAATGGACACGAGATCATTCCTACCATAGTTTCATAGTGATTGGAATTTAGTTTTGTCCTCCCATGTGGAAAGGACCATAACTTTGTTCTTATGTCAGAAAGGGAGGTATGATTCTGCTATGCAGTGGGTGGACTTGCATCTCAGACTGTTTGGCAACCACAATGTGGTCGCTGTAGAAGATTCTGTGGGACTGGGTTCATGGCAATCCATTTGTAACTGGTGGAGGGGTTTGAACTAGTTCTCAGGGGGATGGGTAGCCCAAAGGTGCCTTGCCTTCCTGTATGCTGTTGGATGGGATGAACGTAATCCTCAGGCTGAGGTTCTGAACACATGAATGAAGCAGAATGAGCTGGCTGGTGCTAGGAACAGAGACCCAAACCTGGAAAAATTAACTTTTGTCTGTTCTCTGGTGTAAAAGAACGTGTGGTAAGATGAGACCCATCGGAAATGTGGTGGTCTTCCCCTGCTTTTATAAGAACAGGGGAGCTGCAGTCCCCATCTCATTTTCCCTTACTTTAACCTCCCTCTTAGTCTCTTCCATTTTTCCATTGGAAACAGCCCAGCTGAAGGTATTTGCTCATAATGTGCAGATGGTACCTCTGCTCTGGCAGACCCATCTGAGCTGTCAGTTTCCACAAGAACCTCTCCCACTCCACATCAAAGGGTTTGTGGTTGGTGGTATTCTCCACCTGCACATGAAGGCCTTTCTCATGCATTCTGGCAAGCAAAGAGGTTTTCTTTATTGCTGTCTCCTGCTCCTGGTTCATTTGTAACTCTGTCTTCTGTGATTGTTGCACTGTGCAGTGCACAGTACTGATGGTTCACCAACAGGTTTTACCATGTTAGTAGAGGAAAAAATCCTAGAAGCACCAAGAAATGATGTAAGTTGACAGTGCCTTACTGTTCTTCTTCCATTCAGTGACAACAAAGTGAATTAGCTGCTTGACTGTCCTGCATCCGGGACTGCAATTGTGTTGATTGTCTGTAGAAATGGACCTTGGCTAAGAGGCCAAGGCAAGGGCAGGTGCCATTTGCACTGTGGTTGAGGTTTGATAATGGGACATATTTCTATTTTTCTGCTGCTCCTATGTGCTGTTTGCATGTGTTAGTTCTACTCAAGGTTTGCTGGACTTTCTTCTTAGAGCAGATGTTGGTGTTCTGAGAAAGTTGTAGGATCTCCTTTTGCAGCCAGAGGTAAGGTTTGGAAGGTGCATAAAGTCTTCTGTACTTGCATCTCACTCTCTGCAACATGGTGCTTTTTGGAATCTCAGGATTCATTTCATTAAGTAATGTTACAGTGTCACAGGCTCTACAGATATGCCGGAAGATATGCAACTAAATGCCAGGGAAGGCTTCCTAGTGGTTACCTATACTGCTCTCCCACTGAGGAGAAGGGCTGAATGGAGGGGGAAAAGCACCAAGCTCAATGCATAGTGAGAAGAAGGAGAAGAAAAAAGGAAAGTGTCTCTGGGATGGAAAGACAGCTAGACATTGACAAGGTCAGGGCAGTACAGAGAGGGCTGAACACCATGGGTGCAGCCAATAAGGATAACGCCTCTGAGCATCAAGTTCTGAACAAAGTGCAGAGAGCTGGCAGGAGGCTGGGAAGTCCTCTCCTTTCTGTTGCTGTTGCATAGAAGAGGGAGGGGACAATCTCTAGGTTTGCTTTTTCATTCCCTGCCAGAGAAATTATTCCTGTGACTGCAGAGCAATGGTTCCCTTCTGAAAGAGGAAACATCTACTTGTGTCACACTACAGGCCAGCTTCTGAGTTCATTTGCAGCAGGACAGAACCAGAACAGCTTGAATCAACTTCATGGCAGTTTTTCTGATTAATGAGTCAGGGATTGAAGCAATGCCACCACGTCAAGAAACTGGTGGTAAAGAGAGAATTTATGGGGGGAGAAGCTCTCACCACAGCACAAAGACTGAACATTTAACTAAGCTTTCTCTCCTTCCTTGCTCCCTGCCCCCTTTGCTTCTTGCCAGCTCTTGATTGGACTTTTGAGAAGAAACATAAATTATACTTTGCTTCCCCTCGTGCATACCCGCTCCTCATCTGTGCCTTATGCATTCACAAACACAAAAATTTTCATGACTCCATTCCTTCTGCTTTTGTAATGTACAGTCACTGCTTGTGTGGCTCCCTTGTGCTTGAGGCAGGATATGGGCAGGAAATAATAGCACAGGATTCAAACTGGAAAAATGCAAACCTATTATCTGGGGGAAAGTAAATTCAAAGTTAGCTATTCAGAGGGTGTGAGCCTTTAGAACTTGCAAGCAAAATAAAGCTGAAAGCAACTTAGTAGGGACAGCAGAGAGAGAGCTGGTGAAGAGCTTGCAACGTGATAGCACAGAAGAACACAGATCATGTCATTTAGAGATCTTCAGATGTTGATGTCCCTCCCAAATTCACAGATCTCAGAGCCGTATTTCACTCCCAGATATGCCCTATCAGTGGTAATGACAGAGGTTTTCATTTCTGGGAGGATTTCACTTAAATCCTATGACAAAGGGATCTCTCTAGTGTAGTCACAAACAGTGCTGTGGGACTAAGGAATTGCCTGGATGGTCTGTGATACTTTCATACCAGTCAGAGTCAGAGGCATCATGTCCCTGTGCAGCTCCATACTGGGAATATGGGGGAGAAAATGAGCTAGCAAGAGGAAGGAGAAAGGGAGCACTCACCGTATTGCCAGGCTCTGAGGGTGATTAATAGCACAAAGGATTAAAAGTCTGGGGTTTTGGATTTCAAGTGTGCTTCTCAAGGGTAATGCTTTGTGAGTGTGAACAAAATTCAGCAAAGCATCTCAATGTCACAAAATGATTGCTTGGATTTGATAGGTGTGTCTGAACACCTCCATCCCTGTGAGATATAGGACAGAAAGTGAGAATTAGTGAATTGAAGCAAAGGCCGTGGTACAGGTAGAGTCCTCACAGGTGAAAAGATTTTTGGAGGTGATCTGAAAAAATGCAGATTTTTAACCTTGGACTGAAGCTTAAGAGTTGCCCTAAAGCTGTAGGTACTGCCTTGCTGAGAAAATGTTACATCTCCTGTGATATGCAAAAGAATGGGTCTACTTTATAATACTCACCCAAATTGGACTAGAGAGTCAAACTGAGCTAAATGAGGCACAGGCTGAAAAACCTGCAACAACAGCTTTGTGGTGGCCAGGTTTGGTATGAATGATGAGTTTTTTGGGTCAAGTGAAGCACAGAGGAACAAGGAAGCACAGAGGAACAAGGGACACCATCATCTTCATCGCTTCCAGAAGAACAGGACAGAAGCCTTCTGAGTGGAGGGTCTGATCCTCTTCACAGTGCTGCTGTGAGTGTGTTGGGGTGGGCAGTGTGCAGACAGCTGACAGGCCACTCCAGTGTCCTATTTCTGTTATTGTAGCTCAAGAGGCAGTGAGACACGTTAGGAATGTCTATGTGGTGCTTGTCTTACATTTCCTATAGCTGGTTATGCTCCTTAAAATGACAACGTTTTCTGTGATGGTGGGGAAAGAGCCCATCTGACTCACGGACCACTTACAGGACAGCTATTCCTGCCAGATCACTCCATCTGGCTGGCTGCAGAATCCTTTTGTCTGTAAGAGAGGTGGTCAGGGTGAAGGGGAAGGGAGGTACTGATATCCTTTGAACTCTCCGAGTGTTACAGCAAGGGTGGACTCATCATGAATCCTCATACGTGAGGAACAGTAGTGTGGCAGGGCAGACTAGCTCTGATCAGGAAACGAGCGCTTATGGGCTGCACAGCGTACAGGGGTTCTTTGTGCTGCCTCCTATCCACTTGTTCCAGTCCAGTGCTGTCACCTTCAGGGCTCCATGCAGAGGTGATACCCATGCCATGGGACAAAGTCAGTAGAGACCTCTGCATGTTGCAGCCACCAAAATAAGTGATTGCAGAGTGAAAGCGGGATGGAAACAGCAATGTCAAATGGAGACTGCAAAGTCTGTGGTAGCTGATGGCCATCTTCGTCTCTAAGAGGGGTTTTATTGTTGTCTCTGCTGTCCACTTTTTGGGGGAGTGGGATATGTGGCTGCACTGGAGACATGAATTCCAACCTTTCTCTTTGCTGGAACCTGATCCCGCCCAATACTCATACAAGTGGCCACTGATGGTTCTCCATTGCACTCTGTCCCAGCAGCAGCTGATGCTGCTCACCAGCATGGGTCACTGGGTATGCACTGTGTCCCCCCCAAAATGCCTGGAGAGAGTTGCCAAGCTGAGAGGCTCCGAGTCACAGATCTGCAGAGGTGTCTCTCCCCAGGAGAGCAGTCTCTGAAGGCAGGCTGTTGCTCAGCCCATGACTTGCTGGGTACCATGCAAGCTGAGTTCTTAATACAAGAAAGGCCAGCTTGTCACTGTAATTTAAAAATCCTTTTGCCGTCTAGGGAAATGTCAGCAGGCAGAAACAAGTAATGGGAGGGCTTGACCCAGACACAAAGAAGCTTCTGTTTTCTGCCTGTCCTGGCTGTCAGTGGTGGTAGGTTGCTCAATGCTGCTCAGAAAAGCAGCTCTGGAAATTCTCTGCCTTCCATGAAGGCTGAAGACACGTGAAGTGAAATAACTCTGCTTGAATAAACACCTGTCATGGGAAGAGCTGGGATGCTGAAGTACAGCAGGGTGAGAACTGGTACCAGGCCCAAACTGGGAGTCGAGGAGAATCCTCTGGCAAAGCTGACACCTTGTTTTTGATTGCTTGTTTTCCACCTTCAGGTGTAATCGATACCCAGGTGACGGAGTGACTGAACTTGCCTGCTGTTGCTGCCGCTGGTTCAGCAACTGCACCGAGCAGTGTGAAGGAATAGAGGGAGGGGATGGGTGTGAAAGAAATTCCTGTCTTGAGAACCACAGAGGCATTTTCATGCCTGGGATACTTTCCTATTTGCTTTCCCCCAAGGTGGCCCCTCTCACCTTGGAGACAGTGTGGCACCTGAAACTGTAGGGCACATGACCATGAGGTTGTTGGCAGCTGCAAAGTCAGGAGCAGAAGGCGTATTTTGCAGTTCAGAATCCTGACTGGGGGACTCTGAGGGGCTGAATATAGAGGAGCTCGGGTGTATCAGAAGAGGATATCAGGGTGATATCCTGGCTGAGCCTGTGGTTTGGCAGAGGAGAGTGGAGGGTGTGTTGTGCCCACACTTGGCCCACTGATCTGTTTCTAAGCCATCCTACTTTTGGCAGATGGAGGAGAGGAGTTGCAGTGGAATGGTGCAGATCTGCAGCCTATCTTCCACTGGTGTGAATAGCCCCAGCCTTTCCTGTGCAGTAACTCTGGTTTTCCTATGCAGCCTCAGATCCCCTGAAACTCAGTAACACAGAAACCAGAAAGCATCTGTGTTTAGTTTCTTGCATCCTGGATTTCCTTGATTTAAGGTCCAGGTCATTAAAGCAACTAGGTCTAGTTATCACAAAGAGTGGCCTCGCATACCTGTTGTCTGAGCACACTGCATCTGTAAGGGCTGGTGCCAGGCACTCCTGTGCGCTGGACCAGTCTCAGAGGCAAGCCCTGGCTGTGGAGAGCTCTGTAAATGGGATCATAAGTAACAAAACAAGCGTCAACCTGAGCACTTCAAATGGTCAGTCTCGACAAAGAGCTCATCAGAAGGACCTCACAGGGCTCTGTGGTAGCACTAGTGCTATTCAACACACTTGTTATGGTCTGGACAGGAACATGAACAGCGAGCTTACTTGAGTGCCACAGTTATTCCAGAGAGGCAACATAAAGCTGACTGCAAAGGGTTGCAGAAAGTCTTCTGGCACTGAATGGCTGGGCTCTCCCTGGCAGATGAAATTCAGTGGTGGCAAATGCAAGGGAATTCCACTAGGAAGAAAACAGTCTGGCTGTACAGATATATTGGATATCTCTAAGCCAGCTTCTACCAGCAGAGAAAGAAATTCTTGGATTCATTGCAGACAGGCTGCTGCAAACAGTCTCTCAAGGCTTTGTTGAGGTCAAAAAGCCAAAGAGAAATGTTAGGAATGAGTACAGAAGAAACAAAGAACATGATTATGCTTCTGTGTACTTCATGGTCTGCTGAAAGTCTGAAAGTTGTGAGTGTTTCTGGTTACTACATTGAAGAGCATAAAGAAACACTAGTAAATGAGGAGAGGACATCGACAATGATCAGAAGTAGGAGATAGTTTCTGGGTAAACACAGATTGCTAATCTTGAAGGAGAGATGCCTGAAAGGGAATCACAAATGGTATGGAGAATGTCAACAAAGAACTAACATTCATGCAGTTCCATATCACAAAAACTAATGGCACCCGATAAACTGGTTAGGCAACAGGTTTAAAATAAACAAGCTATGGACTTTTCCACGTAGGCATCAAGGAATAATGGAACTCTGCCACAGACTGTTGGTGAAAGACAATCCATGAAGGGGTTGGGCATATCTATGCAGTGTATTTCCTTTGGAGAATGTTGAATGCAGCAGCAGCACAGATGTTACCTCTGCATCAGAAGTGTCCTAAACAGCAGGCTGATGGGAGGTGAGAAGGCTGACTGGGACACAGCCTTTGTATTTCCTCTGTTTCTTATACTTCTATCCTAAGTGAGGTGACTGCAAGAGAAGGGATACTGCTTCTTCAGTCTAGGCTAGCACAGGTCATCTTACATTTTTAGTAAAACTGTTTTTTGGGGTTTTTGTTCTACAGGATTTTCCCAAATTATTATCTGACCACTGGTGATGCATTGCAGGAGAAGTGGAAAGTGAACTGAGGAGCTGGAAAAGAGAACAAACCTCCAGATGGAGAGCTGACATCTCTTAAGGACATTCCTAATGTTCTTTGCACAGGTGTGCTAGGACATGCCATAATCCAGAAATAGGCACTTTTGAGTGAAAGTAAGCAAAGATTGTGGTAGTGTTCTTACAATTAGGAAAATATTGTTTTCCCTATTAGCTTTCCCAGGGCAGTAGATTTACTTAGACATTTAGGAGATAGAAGAGACATAGTCTTCCCTTGCAGTTAAATGTGCTCTGGCTGTCCGATCCGAACAGTTGCACCTGCCCAAGCAGGAAATACCAAATTTTGTATCAGCAATGAAATTTAGATTCTGTGTATTTGCAACTGTGAGTAGAACACTTGCAGAAATAACTGAGAGTAAAATTTGTCCACAGGGATGTTGGTCTTTCCAGCTTGCAGAGATTCATTGCTTGGAGACAAATTTCAGTTAAGGAGAATAGTTTTGCATCAATAACCTGAGAGGAGGTATAAGCTGTCCACAGACAATCTATGCAAAAGAAAAGATGACTAGCTACAAGTCCAGGACTGTGGGGTGCTGGTAAGAGAAGCATGTTGGTTGTGGCTTAGCACAGTTTCACCCAGAAGCTATCTTAGATACAGACTCCCTAGAGGTGTTTCACAGTGTAAGATCCTGTCCCAGCTCTGGGGAAGGAGAGAGTATTCTCTCTGCAAACAAAGCTATGTTTTGGTTTATTTCAAATGCCTTGATTGCTGATGCCTGCCATATTGCTTAATGACCAATCCCTCCTCAGAGAACACAGCTTTTAAGATGATACACATCCTGAACCATTTCAGCTGTGGTCCTGCTTTTTTTTCCTGTTCTGTTCTGCCCAGTTTCTGACTCCACCTTCTCTGCTGCCCAGCCTTCTCGGTAGACAATGTTTTTCCATTTAATTTTATGAGACTAATGAAAGGCATTTTCATCCCCTCCCCCAGGACTGGAGAAGTCACTCCACATCTGGAGGCCATTCACAGCTGGAAGATCTCTTCCGACATTCCTTGCTTTGAAATCCAATCCATGTAACCTTCTGTCTAAATACTCTGTTGCAGACATGGCTGTAAGAGGCTTTGTGAGGCGAGTCTGTGAAGAAACTGGTGACCCTTACATCCTTCTTCAAGTGTGCGACTTCGAGGCTTTCTTCGCCTCAAGGAAATTTTTATTTGGGTTTAGGGGCTTTCTTGTTATGAGGTCTCCAAATACACACTTTGGAAGCAATTAAAAAAGGGAGTTTTATTCTTCTGAGGTGTTAAATGTACCCAGCAACAGTTAAAATGATTTGTCTGAAGGGTTGCGTAGGTTCCAACATCCACAACTGACTTTGTCCAAATGGTCCAGCCCGTGGCCTGTGGGCTGCATTTTGTCTGTAGAACAGTTCACCCAGGCTTCTAGCGACTTCCACTGCTGAAGAATAAAATTCATGTTTCTTGCATCCTCCTTGCCACCTCAGAGTAAATTGCTGTAATCTGACCCCTGCTTGCCAGCAAGGTGGATAATTTGTAATTCAATTTTAAATACTTCAGAACAGACACTTACTTGTTATTGCTGGGTTTGCTTAACCTGTATAGGCTTTCTTCTATGACTACATCATGGAGTGTTTACAATGCTTACAACCACACTCATCATTGTCGTAAATGCCCCTGTCATGACTAATAGGACAAAGATCATTGAACTGGTGGTCTGGAATTTAAGGCCTGGCACAGAGGAAACAGGTGTGTCTTTTCCCTGAAGTAATTAAAAAAAAGGGGAAAAAAAAGTGAGGGGGGTGTCCTGTTTGTTCCCCGATGGGGATTCTGTCTGCTTTTATGTCCTGATAATGGCCAGGAGCTCCCTGTGCCTTTCCTGCTGGAGTTCACTGCACAATAGCCTCAGGTGTTTCACCCTGCATGGGATCTCTGGGACCTGAATGAGTCCAACTACCTTAACTTCTGGCGTCACACCAAGGTGCTGTTTGCCTCCTTGCCTGGAAACATCTGCCTTCATGTTCCTTCCTGCACTGCAAATCTGAACAGACTAGAGGGGCTGTATTCTTCTAAGTTAGTATAACTTGGGAACCATTTGTGGCTGGCTGTTGAATTTTTACTCTTAAGGTAAGTGAGCCTTATTCTGAAAAGAATAGATGTATTGTGTGTGTACATGCACCCAAGAGCTGGAAAAATATATTGTAATAGATCTATCTCAATTTTCTAGTCCTCAATCCCAGAGAGACTAAAGGCATCCATTCACCTTTTGATAAGTCAACTATTGCAGGGTGTGATTTGAGCTGTTCTGTTTCACGTC
Source organism: Daphoenositta chrysoptera (assembly GCA_013397915.1). NCBI lineage: Eukaryota > Metazoa > Chordata > Aves > Passeriformes > Daphoenositta > Daphoenositta chrysoptera. Next base: position 39,213 of record VZRO01001314.1, read on the forward strand.
ATACTACTACAGGCACTGTTCAGCTCGTGTGTCATAGCTCAGAGGATAGCAATAAACCACTGAACAAGAATGACTTAAACCATGATGGATTTTATAGGTACTTGTCTGACTCAATTTAGCTTTCCAGGCTGCCCCACAAATGTAATGTAATTTAATGGTCTGCACATATCTGGGCCATATTCAGCCTACATGCTGCCTCAGTTTGACTCATGTATTGTGACTGTTTCCCTGGTAAGTCTGCTGAGGAAACAAGGGGTTAATAGCTCTGGGGAATAAGTGACTATTTTTTTTCTTTTCTCAAGATTGAATTGTTCTTGTAGTCATACAGTTACCAGAACATCTGGAATAGACATGTATTTTGGGGAATATGGCTGCTTGTGCCTAGAGCTAGTGTCTCTATGGACTCATATCTCCAAATGAATACCTTTGTAGCACTGGAATTAAATCTGCACTGGTATAAAAGGCAAGCACAATGCTCATTACTCTTACTGACAACTTATTCTAACAGTCTGAGGAAACAAACCCAACCATATTATTACTAATGATTATTACTGTTATCTGCTCTATGGCAATGCTGAGAAGCCAGGCCCCAGCATGCCAGGTGCTGGTCAGAAATATAATCAGTCCACTGCCCTTGGAAACCCATGTGGATGTTGAAAGGCTGTAGTCTTCACTAGCACAGCTATCACAGAGATCTGTGTCCCTTTTTCAGAGTGCAATGATGGCCTGAAAGAAAAGCAGAGTGCAATGATGGCCTTTTCATAATTCCCTTCAGTTTTGATACTTCGGGGAGTATTTCTAGACATGTGAAGCTGACCTTCACACCTCCGTTATTCTGTTTCTGGTGGTCACAACGCTGTCATCAGGAGCAGCAAGACCTGGAGCCTCTGGAGCTAACCAGTTCTGTCCCAGCGGGATTGTAGCCTCTCTGCCTGCTGTGGCAGCTGGACATGGTCACAGCTGCAGCTCCCGTAGACTGCTCTGGAATTGTGGTTCCTTAATAATTCTGAAAATCTGAGTCTTGCTCGCAGCATTGCAATTGCTGTGCTTCCTTTTGACAGGGTGGTGAACCAAGGCAGGGCAGGGCTGGGACAGGCAGTTCTGCTGAAAAACTTTGTCTTGGAAGGACAGAGGCAAGTGGAATATGCTGCTTAAGGGAGATGGTCCAAAAGAACATATCTGGTGTAATGGAAAGAAAGGAAATTTTTAGTTGACTATCAGAACTGACTTTTGTTGTTGTGTGGAGTAGCTTCCCAAGGGAAACCCAGTAATGGAAGCCTATCAGTTCTGGTCTCCAGCACTGGAGTGGACACAGCAGGACATACTGCAGGCCAGGAAATGAACTTGCTTTGTCTGGGATGAAGACTATGGGTGTGACCCTGCACCACGAAAAACCAATGTGGGTGTTGCCAGTAACCTCAGGGAACACAGTCTCCTTTTAACCAGTAATCTAGTGCTGATTTTCCATCTCTCATCTACACTCTAAGGTGTTTCTTATCAGTGCAGTTGTGTCACTGTATATCCAAACCCATGCCCTTCCATTCAATTGTACTGCTTGCTCCCTTCAGGTGGCTGTTAAGGAACGACCCTGAGAGTTTCAGATACACAGAGCATTAGAATAAGATAGCCAGATATACCTCTCACCTGCAGGGATGGGCGGGAGCACGTCCTTGTTGTGCATGAGGCCTGCAAGATTTTGTTTATTCCACAGAATCACAGAATCATTAAAGTTGGAAAAGACCTTTCCAACTTTAACGATCATCACGTCCAGCTGTCCAGCCAGCACCACCACATGTTCACCACTAAACCATGTCCTCAAGTGCTGTTGATTAACTGAAACTCACCCTGATGTGGCAGAGGCAGGGAAAGGCAAAGGCAAAGGAATTGATGCCTTTCTACTAGGTTTGGTCTTCCTTCCCTTCACTTGTCCCCCTGCTCCCCTGGGGCTGCTCTGCCCAGTAGCTCTTACAGCAGAGGTAGGTGACTTTTTTTTGCTCTTTTGTGGTGATGACTGGTCCCAGTGGACATCTGTCTCTTGCCAGGTGCATCCTGGCTCAGCTCTCCTCCTAGAGCTCTTTACAGTTCTTCCCAGTGCTCCCAAATGCTGAGGTGTGTTAGTACTGGGGTACACAGGGCAGCGGTGAGAAGGGTGGAGGCAAATAACTGTGGTTTTAAAAGTAAATAATTTATGCAACAATAACCTCTCCACCCAGGTAATCACCTCGAACAAACATTCTGCATGTCAAAGGTGTTTCTGCAGATAAGGGGTAGCACAATGAGACTCCTGCTTTCTTGGCTTTATCTGGTGCTCAGCACTTAATGCCACCTTGCTCTCTGCTGAAGGCAAATTTGTCCTTTTAAGTGCCCCAGCAGAAGTTACCAGTCAGGGGCAAGACTTCAGGGGAAGTCTTTGCACTGACAATAAGGACAGTAAGATTCCAGTGTGGTATTTTCCAAGAGGGCTGGACATAGCCCCTAAAACTGCCCATGATTTGGATAGTGAAGAATTTGCCTTGGGGAGAAAAGAGACAGATACAGAAAAAAATACATTCTGATGGCTGAGAAATTAAGCTTACAGCTGCAAATTGTACTTGTGCTTGCAAAGCAGGCTGAGGCTTTGTCTTTTCTTTTTTCTTNTTTCCTTTTCCTTTTCCTTTTCCTTTTCCTTTTCCTTTTCCTTTTCCTTTTCCTTTTCCTTTTCCTTTTCCTTTTCCTTTTCCTTTTCCTTTTCCTTTTCCTTTTCCTTTTCCTTTTCCTTTTCCTTTTCCTTTTCCTTTTCCTTTTCCTTTTCCTTTTCCTTTTCCTTCATACCAATACTGGTTGCTGGAGAGAATCTCTGTCTCCTGGGCTACCTGACCATGGAGAGCTCAACAAAAGAAGTCCTGGAGTTTGCTGCTGAATATTAAAGATTCAGCCTTGTGGCCTTCCTGTGGTATATTGATAGGCCATTACCATGTTGTGATGGTTGCCTAGCAAGGCAGTGACACTTGTTCTGAGGCACAGTGACAGCTGTGTCACACCTGAGGGGTGGTGAGGCTGAAACTCGGTAGTATTTGTTTTGCAACAGTGCAAAGCTTGCATCAGTGTATCCCTCAGTCAACGAGAGCCGGTGTAGTGACAGGCTGACACCGTCTACGTGCTCACCTAACTTGTAGCACTGAGTGCCCTGCAGTGGCTCCCTGGCTTGGCGTTGCCAACCCCTCTGAACAGAAATGATGGAGCCTTGCTGCGGTCACAGAGGCAAAGAGACTGAGTGGGAGCTATTTTTGTGCTGCGATGGAATGAACAAGACCATGGCATGCAAGAGTCCGTGGCTGTGATGCAGAAACCTTCTTGTGAGTGGCAGGGTTAGAGGCAAATGACCAACACCACCTCTTGCTGCACTGCTGGCAGGCGTGTCGATGGCTAGACCTCAGAAAGCACCTGCCAGGGGAGATCTTCTTATTAGCAAGTGCTTCTAGTGGGGTTCCTATGGATGTCATATTTTAGCCTGATGGTACTGAACTCATTTATCAGGAAAATTTAATTTCTGCCGTATTTGCGTATCACATAAACAATAGGGAGGAGGACAACAACAGTAAGGTCAGTTCAAACTGCACAGATGGATCTCTTAAGTGCATTTGAACAACAAAATGCCATGGCTACCTTATTACAGCAAAGTGTGTATTGGGATGTGACAGGGAGATTGGAGACAGTATCCTGTCTCACAGTACCACTATAGAGGATATGGGAATCAAAAAAAATAGTCTCCAGGCTAAAAACCTCAACAGATTAGGGGAGATGTCACTCCGAAATGTATTAAGGGAATAGGAAGTGGGACAACGTTTTTATTTTTTCAGTCCCACCAATTTCTGTGTCCAAGCTGAGCAGCAGAAGTGTAACTTGCACCCTCTAAACGCTGAGAGCTTGTATCAGGGACCAGGTTAGTGTATCCTCCAGTTGGCATAAATCTGTAGGATTTCTGACCCTGGAAATGAGGTACCCAGGTGAGGGACAAGAGGACTTGTGCCTTGTGCTGTGCTCCTAAGAGGAAGGCAAGCTGGGAAGGGCCTGGAGTACAGGCCTGGCTGGTAAGATCATGCTGGAATACTGTCTTCTGCTTTCCTGTATGAAGTTCTCAAAGGATGCTAAAAACTGGAAAGGACTCAAAATGTAGTTTATGTAAAAGAAAGTCAGGAATTTACTTAATCAAAGTCCACAAATATTTCACTTGAGAGATAGGCTTCTAATAGTAAATAATGCTGGCAGAAAAGGTCTTGTTGAAATCTAGGTTACACCTACACTGGTAAATAAAGCGATCCAGGGTTAGTTCTCTGAACCTGAGGGCAAGTGGCACAGCATCCATCTGAATAAAAGTTCTTCTCCCCCAAAGAAGGTAGCCTTGACCAAATAATCTGTTAGGAACGATGCCCTGACCCGTGTTGTCAGAGCCTGCCATGCTGTTAGGAGAGTACCTTCCTGTTGTTCAGAGAATACTGGCTGCCACAAGCCAAAACTTGCCACGAAGCACGCTAACAACACGGAAAATTGCCTGTCAGGGCTTGTGCATGTCTTGAACTGCTCAGCTTGCTAATAGAGAAGTCACCTCACTGGCTGGTGGTGAAGACCATCTAGAAATCGGTTGTGCACTCTGAACTGTGAGGTTGGTTAGCTAGTGAGACAGTTGAGGGACAGTAAATGCCTCCTCATTTGAAGTTTTTCAGTCCAGCGTGGGTGTCACCCTAAAAAGACAGAGATTTAAGAGAAACCATGGCCACAATGTGGGCAGGAGAGACCCCATAGGTGAAAGCTGTGCACTGGGTCAGAGCAGGTATTTGCCTCGTCCAGCAGAGCTACCTGTGTCCCTGAAGGGTGTAAGCACTATAGGAAAAGCCTCTCTGAGAACCTCCAAACGACTGTAGAGAGAATCATTCTCCATCATCACTGCTAGGAGCCCTGAGCTCTGTGAAAAGCACTTGATTAAATCTCTGCCTCTGGGATAGGAGATTGAAGTGGCACTCCCTGTGTTCCCTGCTGCTCTCTTCTGTGGGAAGTCTTAGCGCCTACACATAACCTTGTAGCTGAGAGAGGCTCTGGGCTCAGAAGAGGAGTGAGAAGCTTTTTGGGGGTGGACATAGGCATCCCAAATCATGGCTATTTTCCAAGCAGTGGTGGAATAAGCTGGCTAAGATCCTGCAGACATCAGGTCACTTTCCCTGCTTGTACATTCTGGTCATGGGCTAGTGAGCTGGGTGTCTGAGTCAGGACACAAGTGAATGCCTGGGAAGGTGGAGAAGGAATAGTACAGCAATCTTCCCATTAGGGAAGACAGTAAACAAAGCCAGATTGGATGTATGGCTCCTCTGACACGCCTGCCTACGCTTTCCTTGATACATCCCCAAGGCAGCAATTGGTGCTGTCTGGGACAACCTGTACCTTACCAGATTTGATCTGTGACCCACAAGTTTTTTCTTTAGCAACAACGAAAAGACATCAGTAGCTCTTCTGTTCTAGAGGATCTCAAAGCTTCTTGAGGACCTCAGAAGAGCTTTTGAAACAATAGTCTCTAGCTCTTCAGTGCAGATTTTAAGCCAGCTGTAAAAATAGCGATGAAGGTTTGTGGGGAAGTTCACTATAGATTTTAATTTTCATTTAATAATTTAAAAAATGCATTTTAATCTATGAAGAGAGAGGAACAGCAGATCTGCTCCAACAAAGCCATGAAACACACATTTAAGGTCTGTAACAGACTGTGGGTGGAAAGAAACACCAGTAAACTCAAGAATGGTTCCATTTGGAATCTTAGCAATATTGTACTTCACACGTCACCTTTGTACCAAACCAGGAGCATGCTGATTGCAGAGGGAGGTGTTTTCCTGGTCTGCTGTGTTAGCCCTAACCTAGAGGTGTTCCAAGGCTGGAATAATAAATGTGGTACAGTAGGATAGACTGAACTTTCCTAGGGCTGATTGGGAATTGCTCAATAAGCTTGGACTTCAGGTGTCCCTTAGCAGAGCCTAAGGGCATCCTTAGGATTGCCACACAGACAGATTTACCAGAGGTGGTAAAGGGCCGTAGCACAGGCCAGTGACCTTCTTTGGAAGGGGAGTGGCTGACCTGTGACTACATCCAGTCATGAACTGAAATGCTAGGGATGTTGCAAGTCAGGATTGCAGTGCATTGGTAAAGCTGTATGTGAGGCTTCATGACTGATGGGAGTAATTGAGGATATTTATTTTCCAGCACTGGATTGGAGTGAAAGACCAGCTCTTCAATCCGTTTTAATCCAACCCTCTGAAAGCTGAGTTCAAACCAAAGCAAAACAGAAAATTCTTGTTTTAAAGAGGAGAGCGGGACACAAGCCCCTAATAAAAATGTTCTGATAATTGAAAAATCTGTTGGTGAAAACTACTATTGGAGAGTCACACAGAGAGCGGGAGTTGAGCCGTCCCACTTCTTACCCAGAGCTGAATATTGACCATGAGTGATGGCAGCATGCTTAGGCAATGTTACTGCTCTCTCAAAGCCACCCTCTTTACCACTGGCCTAGCCCCTAAATCCTCAGCCATGGTGTCCTCAGTGTATCTCACCGGTGTCTCAGCCTGGTAGGAGCAGTCCCCTCTGAGCTGTGTTTCCTCCTTTTCCCTCCAGCCAGTCTCCTAGTTTCACAGCCTCTTCCAGGCTGAAGACTTCTTTTTTCCTCTCCTTTGTGTCATCCAGGAAACACACCCACCTCCCTTGCTCCAGCCTCATATTCTGCCTCACTCAGAGATTCTGTAACTCGTGTGAAGGAATTTCAAGCAACGCAAACTGCGGCAATTTTCTTTTAAACCATGGAAATTAAAGATTGGAAAATCTTGCTAGATCATCCAGTCCATTACTTTACATTCTAGCCTATCCCAATTCCTGCAAGATTCCTGCCTGCAATACATTTTCCAGTGCATTATCCAGTCTGCATGCTTTGCTTCCCATGAGAAACTGTACCACAGAGGACTACATTTCACTGTTTGGAAGAGGTTTCTGAAGTCTTCTTTCCATTCTGCCTGACCTAATTTCTTTAAGCTCTGCCTGTGGTAACATGCTAGCTGGGTTCTCCTGCCTTCATGCTTACCTTGTTCAGGTGATGGCACATAATTCTTGTTCAGTCAAGCTGTTTAGCCACAATGCTTAATACTGAGTTGTAAAGCACAGCAATAATAGTCCTTGGCTACCTGGGAAAGACTAACGTTGAAATTAGCATGTTAATGGGTACACAGAACACAGCAGACACTGCTAGTAGTGTTGGCTCTTTATTATGACAGTCACTTGACACATTCCATCACAAGGTCTGGCTTTGGTTGCTTTTGCCGTTGCCAAACTTGAAGCCAACATCATCTCGCTCACGTCTGCTTCAGTAGTTTTATAGGGTTCTTTTTGGTTTTGTTTTTAATTTCAGTCAAGACCATTTAGCTATTTGTTGAGTACAAGGCTGGCGGGGGAATATTCTGCTTTAACTCACATTAAAAAAAAATCCTAATGACTTTTTCTATAAAAAACCCCAGCAAACCACGTTTTGAGCAATGTCTTGCATTAAAATAAATGACACTTTTTCTGTCAGGAACACATCTTTTGTCATCTATGACAAAGCCCCCCCACCCCAAGTTGGCTAAATAATAAGCTTTTGAGTTATTGCAACTTGAGCCTGCTCAGATAAAAATATGGGGGCTAGGAAGGACAGTTGTTTATCTTTATTTTTTAACTGTGAGACTGATGGAAATAATAGCACGTGATTTAAGACCCAGGTTATGATGTACTTGCACAAAGGCCTCTGGCTGTGGCTGCAGGGCCACCTCATTCTGGCCTCCCTCAGGCCCAGGATGCTGTCACTGCCCCTGGACCCCTCCTGCCCATGGCTGGGTAACCCTCAGGAACTGATGTCCTTGCTCTGCGCATGGAACTGGGGTTGCCTGGGCATGCGGAAACCTGGCTATCAGGAAACAGGGAGGTGTGGAGAGAGGAGGAGAGAGAAAAGAAAAACAACCCCAACCAAAAGAAAGCCAACCAAAAAAAATACAGCAGAAGAGAGGCAGACGCCCAATTTCTCTGCTGGCTGTCTCCAAAATATTTTGTGTTTGTGATTTCAACAACTGGGGCACTCCTTTCCCTCAGGACTTGTAGGGAAGCCTGGGTGCCCTGAAACTCCCCTGGCACGGCATACACGTGCTTCATCCACCCCGTGTCCATGGCAGTGACACCATCTGCTCCCGGCACTGCCTGCTCCCACTGGGCCTCCAAGGCACGGGGCCAGGGCCCCACATTGGTGTCACCGCTGCCCTGTGCTGGCCCGTCTCCTCCCTGGTGCACAGGCAGCTTCAGTGTGCTGCCCACCACAGCATGCATGGCCGTGGAGATTGGACTCAACAGCAGGACTGTCTGTGAAGCCACAGCTCCAAAGTGCCATAAAGGAATGGAAAGGAATCCCAAATCCTCGTCAAATCTGAGGAAAAAAGGAGATGCCTTCAATCCTGGATAATTACATGGGCATCCAGAAATATAAAAGGTGCAATTGTAATATCTAGAATGATTGTTTTCAAAGCACCCACTGTAACAAAACCCCTCTGCTCAGCACTGTACGTACAGCTGGTCTCATTATTCTCTTTAGACAGCATATTAGACCTTGACTCTGATCTGTGCTTGCTACCACCTCTGCTCTGTCAGGGAACCCAGCCTGAGAAACTCGCTTGTGCCTTCTGGCCACCAAGCTTGTTGCATCTCTTGCCATGCTGCCTCTTTATTCATTAATCCTTCCCCTCCCAGTTTTCTCTTCCCCTTTTTTTTTTACTTGTCAAAGCAAGGAGTTTTTAATAGCTAAAGAACGAAAACACCTCCCACGCCTCGCCTCAAAAAAAAGCTAACTCTCTGTCTTACTCACTCTTTTAGATTTCCAAACCTTTCCTGCTAGCTTAGATGTTTCCTTTGAGGCACTGGTTCCTCAAATACTAGCATGTGAGTATAACTTTAGTAAACCATGTAGCTCCAATGGCCTTGAGAGGACAATCCATGTGAATAAATAAATCAGATGTGGAATGGACACATGGCATTTAGCAGAGATGGAAAAGTTTTCTCTTTTATATTGTGATTTGATTGGAAAAAAAAGAGATTCTGAGGGACTTTATTCCAGGATGGAGTAGTATCTTCCTTGCAAAAAGTTTTAACAGTAGGGTTGAAGTTCTTCAGGGTGCTAAGGTCACAGTGAATGCAGATGGATTGATTAGATAATCTTTGGAGGCTTCCTCTAACTCTGCTTATTCTGATTCGCCATGGTGAAATGGAGGAAAAGATAAATTGAAGCAAAGAACAATTGCTTTGGCTTTCTCATTTCCATGAGTGAAACCGAAGTGCAATGTGGTTTAACTGTACTGTTTCAATTTTTTTTTGCTTTAAAACATATTAAACTTGACTCCAAGATCACCTGCATATGTGAAATACTCTTTGTGCAGATTAATTTTAGATCCTCAAATTTTGTTATTACCAAAACAGAATGTCTTCTGCTGTCTTTGTGCTGATTCCAATGTCAGCAAGGATCCCCTCTGCTGTAGATTTGCATCTGTGGGAATGACTCCAAAGACCCGACCTTATGGTGAATGGAAACAAGGACTATTTTTTAACTATCAGTTCAGCCATGGTAATGCAGAGTTTAGTACAGTTTACTCTGCTTCTGGACTTAGGTTTGTACCCTGCATTGTGCTCCATAGCTCTGGAGTGAAATTCCTAGCAACACACAACTAAAACAAGCACTGAATGTTTACTCCCCATCATTGCCACTGCTTTGACTGCAGTGTAAACGCAGCACCACTAATGACTTGCCTGATGGGAGGGGAAAATTACGTGTCAGAGCCAAGTACAGAACAAGGAATTTGGGCCACCAGCCAGCTGGTTAGATCACACTGTGTGCCTCTAATGAAACGCATTGATTCGTGACTCTTACAATAACATTTTTAGGAAATCACTTCACTAGGTGTTTATTTGTGTGTTGGAGCAGCCTGGTGAGGTTGGAAAACTCAAGCAGACACTGCTTCCAGAGCAAGAGCAAAATTTTGAGAATGAGGTTAATTAGTCATTGGAGTAACTTTTCTAAGGATGTGATGGGTTCTCCATCATATTCTGCTGCACAGTCAATACCAGTTAGTTGTATAAAATATGTGCTATAGCTCCAGCAGGAGTTCTGTCTATCACTAGAAATGATTATCCAAAGTTCTTTGGGTTCTGTTACATCTGAGAGGAGACTGTGTTGTTGCAATGTTTCCTCTTGATGATGAAAAACCCCGTGAGCCTGTGGTAGTCATTGAGTCTGGGTGCTTGTGATTCTGTGTAGTAACAGACTGAGATCTCCTAAGTGGTAGATTTAAAAGTAGCAACAATTTTCAGAGAGGGGACTACCAAATTACAAATACTCATTCTGCACAAGTGGATGCCCTGCCAATCTTGTGGCTGATATAATGTGCTGTGATGATTTAGCGAGCTCAGAAAGAATTAAACCATCAATAAAATGCCAGACTTGGTGCATTTCAAAGCATCTGGTCAGATCTCATGGAATTTCTTGGCTACTACATGTTCAGTCAGACAGAAAGACATGGGGGAGAGTCCATGATCACCTTGTAGTATTTCACTGGATGCCTCAGAAGAGAAGATGGGAATAGTGAGCAGTGGATAAGGTAAGCGTTTGTCTACTTGGAGTTTTGTATGAACCCTTTTCTGGTCTGGCACCTCTTTAATATCCTTACAGATCTATGTAAAAGTTTGTGGTTTTCTTGTCTGTTTACAGTTTATGCTTAGCTAAATCACATAAATACTATTTTTTTCCTGTGTGCTCAGGTGAACATATCCTAGATTTTAAGTACTCTGTGAAAAGCAACCCCCATGACTTACATATGATATATGGTCTTATATTTCCTATCTAGAAATTGAGACACCTAGAATCTCTAGTGAGTCCTCAAAGTCTTTGTTGCTGCATCTGATTATTTACCTTTTCATGTCTGCTTTCTGTGTGTTTTTTGAGTGGTAACCATAAAGATTAGAAGAAAAAAAAAATCCAGCCAACTAAGATTTGTTTCAAGAAAAAAAAAGTAGAAGGAAAATAAAAAGTAATTAGGTCCAAACTGAACGACTTGTTTGTCCATCTTTAAGATGCATTTACTTAGTCCAGTTCAATCTTTATTTCTGTTCTGCCACAGTCTTAATGTCTAGCAGAGAAAGCTGATCATCTTTGAAAACAGAATTCACCTTTAAATGTGCTTAGACTAGAAAAAATATGCCTGGTGAGGTCATTTTCAGAGCAAGAGTTAATGCATCATGCAAACAGCTAAATAAAGGTTACAATCTGAGTGGAATTATTCAGAGCTCAGGGAGAAATCTGGCATTTGCAGTCTGTCACTGGGTTTGAGAAGTCTGACTCTCTCGATGTCACTGTCACTCGGGAGACATCCTGCTTTCTGTGTGGCAGTAAGGGAGGGGAGTGCGGCTCTGAATGATCTTCCTGTAAAAACAGCAAAAACAGGAGCGGTGGGAAGTGTCATTTGAGAGGAATGTGTGGAATGAGGGGTGAGTATGAGCCCGTCTTTGTCCAGTTTTCACAGAGTGATTCCATCGGTGTAAATAGCCACCCTTCTTCCTCTCCTTTCCTCTTCAGGGCAGCCGAAGAGCCAATGCCAGGGCAGCAAATGATCCCTGGTATCCCTGGAGGATTGCTGCTTGGGGGCTGGGAGCAGTCGTGTGTCTCTTGAGAACTGCCAGTTAAATATTGCAAGTTTTGGGCCCTATCTGGCAAGGTCTCCTTGACCTTCTTTTCCTCCAGCATCCCTGGGAGTTGAGTGTGTCACTTTGGGGCAGGATACACCCAAGCCAGGGTGTCGATGGGGATAAAACCAGGATAAAAAACGCATCACTTGTCAACGCCCAGGCTTTTTTAGACTTGGCAATCTCCATAGCCATGCTGTGCAAAGATTTTGGGGTTTTCTTGCATTTTGTTCCCTTGTTTTGTTTCTATAAGTCCAGTACTTGGCTGATTGCACAGGAAATCAACTGCTATGGGCATTCACTTCAATGGGTGAATTTTAAACGAGTCACCAGGGACTGGCTGCTGCTGAGTTCAAAGAGAAAGAGACATCCAAAAACTCTAGCCAAGCCAAATTATGATGGGAAACATCAGATACAAAGAGGAGAAAACTGGTGGCACAGTAGGGTGAAAGACAGACATAGCTTGATTTTCCTGTCTACAACAGGTCAGATTGAGGTGAGGTTAAAATAGAGATTTAAAAACCAACAGTCAACCAACCAAAACCCAAACCAAACCAAGATAAAATCCCCATAATTTTGCTACAGGAAGTTTGTTGAATATCAGGAAAAATGCTCTGGTGTTGGTGTTCTGTGAGTTGTGAGCAATAATCTGGGGAAATTTAATGTGGTACTGGACAAAATATTATGAAAAGTGGTACAAAGAATAGTTTCATGCAGGGTAGAAGGTGACCAAAAGCTAAGCTCCTGCAATCATTCCTCTTTTTTTTTTTTTCTCCAGTTATTTCGAGTGTTCCCAGGCTCAGATAACTCCAAGAGACAGACCCATACCCCATTTCAGAGTCAAGGTAAAGAGTTCGTGTGCATAAATATGTTAAAAAAAAAAAA